>VXCM01001519.1:140081-180068 GCA_014773175.1 Lucifuga dentata | reverse complement strand
TTTGGGGTGTGGCCTGGCCTGCTCTTCCAGTGGTCTGCTTGTCTGCTTCGGTGGTGCATGTAGGTGCCCTTCCTGGCTCCTGGGCTCGTCCGTTGTCCTGGTTCTCCTCTGTCCCCCTGGGGACTTCACAATCTAAATAAGTAGACTGTTTATTGCTGTCACTGTTTGCTTATGTTTTTTGTCTTGGTCTGTTGTGTCATGGGGTTTTAGCCTCTTTGGTGTTTCACAGATTAAACCACTACACTGTTATTACTGTCACTACTCATCTGTGTGTTTTTGTCTTTGTGTTGTTGTTCAGGTGTTTAGCCCTCCTTGATAGAAGTTGTTAGTTTTAAATAAAGTATAATAGATTGGTCAAGGAGGGCTGGTGAAGGTCACACACTCACACACATTCACCTATGCACTATATACAGTATTATCTGTCTGTAGCTAGATTAAATTGCATATATATAAAAAATGGTTATGCCAATTTTGGCATACATCACAACTATATATACAGACAGAAAAAAAAAAAGATGTCTGTGCATCTGATTGTTAGTGTAGGTCATTATGACACATTTTACACAATGTATAATAAAAGAACTAATGGTTTCAGGGTCACACAGAGATTCAAATCCACAACAATATATTTTTGACACACAAATGAAACTTTTTTTTTTTTTTTTTTNTTTTTTTTTTTTTTTTTTTGCAGCAAACAGGGAAAATGAGAGGGAAGAAATAGTGTATAAGAATAAGAATAATTGTGCCGAAGAAATACTGAGTCACACACACACACACACGTATGTGCTCTGAAGGAAGCCACACACCAATATATGGTAAGTCATCAGTCAGGAAGGCTTTTCCAGGAAGCAGAGACAAACTCATTGCCCTTTCCTCTTTGGATGGGACGTAGTTGTCATGGCAACCATATTCCCAAGGTGAAGGCAGTCAGCTTCTGGTTCAGGTGAGGGGGTGCAAAAGGTTCACAAGATTAAGAATGGTGTGTGTGTGTGTGTGTGTGTGTGCTCACTGCATACCATTATCTCACTGATAATGATCCAATGGCCTTTTAAGGAAAAGATATTTTAAAAAGACAAACAACTATAAGGCTTCTCTTTGTTTTTACAGATGTTTGCCAGAAGAGTGAAAGAATCCACTCTGTAAAACAATTTCAGCCCAAAAAGCCTCTGCACCCCTGCACATGCTGGATAACATTAATTCACACCATTATGCCTGTACAGATATTTAAAGGACCATACCAGTGATTTTGAATTTTTGAATACATTAAATAAAATACATGCACATTACGTTACTGTGAACCATGTTTCTAACTATGCTGCTAGAGCGGTAAATTTTAGAATTGTTTCTCCTACCTTCCAGACTGCTTTCAGCTCATTCCAGTATGCTTAAAGATTTGAAACATGCTTGAGATGGATGATCCATAACAACAAACAAGATGTTTCTTAAATTTTTTGTCAAAGTTACTTACTTTAACCAGACAGAGCTACATGGAAGAAAATGTATGTCTATGCCAAGGAATATAGTCCCAGGAGACAATTGTTTACTAAGAAATTAAAATGATTGTACCTTCTACAACTGTGTGTACGTATTAGCAGGCGAGACATTTAATTTTAAGGTGGGTGTATCACATGAACATTTGATTTTGAAAGAAGAAGACATTTGAGCATGGGCTAATTATTTCTTTATTAGCCAATAGGTGAATGGTATAGTCTAAGAGAAACATCTGCTCGTTTATATTAAAGCTCAATAAGATGACTTCATATCAGTCATTCCTGTGTGCACATCATCTCTCTTGCTACATGATGAGCCATATGCTGAGATGTGTGCCTTGAAGCATCCGCATTTTGTATTCATTAAGATGACAACCAGTAATAAAACCTAACATTTTTCAGCAACCCCACATCCTCTTTTCCCATCAAATCTGAAACTTCGTAGCTGTAACACAAGCAGCCATGGTGCTGCAGTTAGTTTTCCTCATTCTTCATTGCTCTGTCCTGTCAACAGTAATTTATTTTGAAGAAGACTTCAGCACATATATCATCTCAGAATTACGCAACACGTATTTTTGAGCATCTAGGTACTTTTGAACAGTTTGTCCAGCAATTAAAAATATATATAAAACTGAGAAATTCCTCATTATTTTTTGCTTTAAGAGCTTACATGTTAATTAATTGTAATTATTGGCACAGTTAAAATGTATATTTAATCAAACTGCTTGGATGAAATTCCACCTTGTATAATTTGATGGGGCACTATTTAATTGGACTCCTGTGGGTGTCTCTCTTCATTTGGGGAGTGTGTCACTTCTGGTGTGGGTGTGCCTCTCCTCTTATGTGAACGTGTTTGTCCGTTGCTATGTGTGTGTATCTCATGTGGCTGCCATGTCTGTCCATTCTCCTCTTCTGGTGTGTCTCTTCCTGTGTGGGCATCTCTCTCTGCTGCTGTGGGTGTCTCTGTCCATTGTAGGCACAACTCTGCTGATATGGGCATGTCTCTTTGTGGGCATATCTGTCTCTTTCTATCTCCTGTGCTGCAGGCGTGTCCCTCCCCTTGTAGCGGGATGTCTTCCAATGTGGGCGTGACTGTCCATTACCAGATGTTAGCACAATGTGAAAAGCTTGACACAAATTGTTGTTTTTTTTTTTTGTTTTTTTTTGAGAATACACAATGTTTTTTTAGAGTGTAGGATGTTGCAGTTGAGCCCAAAGCGCTGGAAAGAAAAAGTAGCATTTGTAGTTTTCATTAAAAAATAAAACCCCAGTGGGTGTGGATGGCTACAAAGGACACATATAGAAAAGCCACTTGCCAGAAAATTCTGAGAGTCACTGACAAAACCTGAACCCTCTCAGTGCAGACTAACCCCACCCACCTGGTGCTCCACACAAAATAAAACAAACATCACAAATCAAATGCAGCTGCTTTCTGATGCAGGTCTTTGAGGAAAAGAAAGCAATTGCTGAGTCATTCTGTCCACTGAGCTCTTTTCCATTTGCTTTTCCAATGTTTAGTTTTTAGGCTATTTAACTTGGCAGGTAACAGAAGCTCTGATTTTATTTAAAGAACCATACCATCCATTTTGCATGTTTGAGCCTAACATATTCAATTTTCATACACATAAGGTTGCTGACAATCATTTCCTAAAGGATAAAACTGTATTTCAGCTTTCCTGATATTTTGGAAAATCTCTTAATCTTTCCAAATCAAATATTCAAGTGATACACCCACCTTAAAAATCAGTGTCTCATCTGCTAATAGTTACGTAGGCTTATGAAGTCACAGTCATTTAAATTTTTTGATAAACGCAGGTCTTCTTTTGGGACTGTATTCCCCAGTGGAGACATACATTCACTCCGCACTTTTTATTAAATGCTAAAATTACATAACTTAAAAAAACAAACCTGAAAACGTGTTGTTCATGATGATGGATTACCTGTTCCAAGAACGTTTCAAGTATCAATAAGTTGATTTTAGTGTACCAGAATGAACTGAAACCTATGGTGGTCTGGAAGGTAGAAAAAAATTTTTTTTTTAACTCACCATTCCAGTAATATGCTTTGGGAAATGACTGTCACTAACCTTACGCTTAAAATTGAATAAATTAGGCTCAAACATGCAAAATTTGTGGTATGGTCCTTTAACGCCTAGTCCAAATACATTTTGTCAAGGATGTTGCAGGCTTTTCTTCTTGTATTACTCCACTTGTCTGTTTATCTCGCTTCCTCTGCATATAGTGTCAGTACTAATTTGAAAATAACCTGCTCTTTAGTAAATTCTGTGTTATTTGGTGCAGACTAGATTAAATGGACAACTAAATAATATGATACATAATACCTAAAGACGAAAGTGAGGCTGCAAATCAAGTAAGTGTGTGTGTGTGTGTGTGTGTGTGTGTGTCTGTGTGTGTGTGTGNGTGTGTGTGTGTGTGTGTGTGTGTGTGTGTGTCTGTGTGTGTGTGTGTGTGTGTGTCTGTGTGTGTGTGTGTGTGTGTTTCTGTTGTGGGTCAGATCTGAGGACACATTCCGGGCTTCAAACTGGTTGAACAGGGACAGATTTTTCATTTAAGGACTGAACTGTCTCCAGTTTGCATTCAGTGCAAGCTAAAACAGCAAATGCAGAGCTGATTGAGTCTGAACGCCCATTGACACACTCTTTCTGCTCAACTAGTCTTCACATTGGACATGTTCAATAACAGATTCTGAGTGCCAGTGATGATCATGTCAAGTTGAAGAAAAGCTGACCTGAGACCTGACTCATGTGAATGACATCATCAGCTCGCTGCCGGGAATCCAGAATGATAAACCCGAGTTTAAGTTCTCGTAAACTGAGCATCTCTCTCTCTCTCTCTCTCTCTCTGTCACACACAGGCACACACACACACAGACTCACTGATGAGCTTTTCTGTACTCCAGAGTCCCAGTATACTTGGCAAGATTTCATCATCTATCATCAAGATGAATATAATCTCTATGGGATTGAAGCAGAGCACCTATTGCACCNCCCCCCCACACACACACACACACCCTTTCTTCCTCTCTCTTTCTCTCCCTTTCTTCCACACACAAAATGCAAACACAGCATATATTTTTGTAAAGCATGTAGATGCTATGGAGAGCCTCTGGCATCAAGTGATCCCCACATATAAAAGAAAGAACATCCTCTGGGCTGGATGGTTGTGTTTGTATCCAGTAGCATTTTGTTGAAGGAAGATGAGGGAATAATAATCATGCAGAAAGTTTCCTGGGTCGTTCCAGCAGCACTTTTATCATGAAAGCATGGGAAGAAGAAAAAGATCTTTGAAAGAAGAAACTTTCATTGCTGCCTTATGAATACTGAACTGTAAAATATTACAAATACATGTATCAATGCTGATAATATTTCTACATTTTTAAGTGTTGATTTATTTTCTATTTTACACAAAATATGTGTGTGTCAAATTTTGTAATAGTAATATTTTAAGACAAGTGCAGTGCCAAAGCATATTGATGTGGAAAATATTAGAATACTAGCGTAGGAAAATTAAAAAAAAAAAAAAAAAANTAAAAAAAAAAAAAAAAAGTACAGAAAAACAAAAGAGAGATGTGATGATAATAAGAAAATAAGAAATGATTGCTTAAAGCGTAAAATGTTTGTTGCAGTATTATGTACTGTATATATGCGTATAGTGTTTGTTACAGTAAAATTCTCAATCTGGACTTCTGAAACCAAAGACCTCAGAGCCTTTTTGTTTCTTTCCAAACTGGAAGCACTAAGTCACAGTAATGTGAAGGGTGTAGCTCAGAGGGAGTGAGTCACTGATCCAAATCTCTATTTTCCATTTATGCACCAAAAAGCTGGAAACGTGCTTGTGTTTTTTCCTGTGCCACCATACAACAGGTACCTTCAGCTAAGAAATCTGATTGGTCAACAATGCACTGGTAAAATGCTGCTGGTGCTTTAACAGGGAGCATTAATCATTTTTCTTGTTTTGTCCTTAAATGTATCATGTATAAAATGGTAAAATAAATCCCTAATACTCATAAGGATATTGTTTTCTGGGATTAAGAATCTTTTAGTCAATTATATATATATATATAAAAACATGTTGCAGCTGCTAAGATGAAGGATTCTTTTGGATGCTGTCACACTTGCTAGCGGAGACTTTTGTGATATTTTATTTTATTTAGTTTATTTATGCAAACCATGCAAACAAAAGTGAATAAGACTCATTGTAACATGTTTGTTTCCTCCCACCAGTTGGGGGAGTTTCTACTTCCTGTAGCTTTAGCTTAATATGATGGAACATCCGCAAGTTACAAACCTGACGGTGCAGCTCTGCTCCTGATTCACTCTGTAACCTGCCTTGCTCTGTTCTTTATATTGTTATCTGTACCTTTTCAGCTTCAAGCCATCCATAACAAGATTTTCTTGTTATGGCCATCCGGTAACTTTTTAAAATAGAATTTTCCATATCTTGTCCTTCTTCAAAATTAGTGTGAGCATATAACATTAGCTACAGGAAGTGAGGGGGAAAAGGTGAAGGTGAAAAGTAGAATCTTGAAAAAAACCAATGTGTTAATAGCGTTAAGCAGTCCACATTAATTGCAAAAAGTAACGTGTCCATTTTCCCAGCCCTAGAACAAATATACATGTAATTTAGTAGATACTGCTGAACATGCCTTGCAGTGGTAATCAAACCTCTAACCGAGGTAGTTTTGGTGCTTTTCACTGTCCATTGAGGTAAAGGGAATCAGACCCTAAACTCTGGCACTGTATTGCTGTGCTCCATGTACAATGAGCTACAAAGAAGTACTGATAGCTGGATTTAAAAAAAAAAGAAAAAAGAAAAGAAAAAACTGCACAAAAAACACATCCTGAAATATCCAACACTTCCTGCCAAATTGTACCTCCCCTTGAACATCACTGTGAAGCACTTTTTGCACACAGGAGGGACATCCAGGTCAGAGAGGACGAGGCCAATTTACAGCAACAAAGTGTGACATGAAGGTGGTGAAAGTTATGATGGATGACCCAATCCCCAGTTTCTATGAATGCGTAGCTTACAGCTTCTCCGTTTGCAGGTTCTGAGGAAGGAACTGGTCCTCTATACTCTGCATCCTTTAGTGAAAAGAGAAATGATGAGAAAAGGAAACTAAGGCAAAAAGGAACAAAAGAGAGGTAGCTGAAAGGATACAGGCTTGGAAATGTGGCATGAGAACAAGAGTAGAAGAGAAACATGCAGTTTAGTTGAAAAGGGATGTGTGTGGAGAAAATGGAGGGAAAGAGGGTGAGGAGTGGAAATAGCGGGAAAGAAAAGGAAGAGTACAGGAAGTGTACAGAGGGAAATGAGGGTACGAGTAAAATGACGAGTTGCTGCTCAGGATATCATCACCCCAAGGAAACATGAAATGCAAAGGTTGTTATTCAGGGAGTTGCTGCCACAAGGCGTGTCAACTAACACTGGTTTTCCTCCTGTTTGCAGTGTGCTGCAGCAAAAACATGCAGGCGTTTTTGATCGACTGGTGTTTCTAGTGAGACAGTGTTGGAGAACATTATGTTTTTGATCCCCTTTATTTGTCTCTTTGTCAAATTTGATAGTTAATGGAATATATCAAAAATACTTCCCATCCCTTTTCCTGCCTACAACAATGTTCTGCCACATTTATCTTGCTGGTCCAGGAACAAACTCTGTAAGATGATTTTTGGATCATATTTTTGGGGTAACATCTTTGTTATGAATATTCTGGGATCTGAAGAGGTTGCTTATCACAGCGTTTCTTTCCTAAAATTATCATTATTATGATGTCATTATTATTGTTGTCATCACTCTCTCTCATCTCTTTGTCAGTGTAGCTGTACACAAAAAAAATATGAAAGTCATCAGAAATTGGATTATTCTGATTGAATTACCCATCAGATTCACGTTTGTTCAACATAATCAAGTTGATTTGATGTTTGATTTTTCACTCAGCACAGGGAGTTGAGAAAGTCAACCGCACACTGAAGCTGTTCTAAAGCGTTTATACCACGTGCATCAATTAAATTCAATGTTAGCAACACAACAAGCTTATGAATACACACTGGGCTTACAGAGAGTTACTCAGGAAAGAAGAGGGAAATCTTTGTTCTTTGGTCGCCAGTGCTCTCTGCATACTGAAATGTGCAGAGAGAAGCCTGGAGTGACACAGCCAAGCCTTACTAATGATCCATCTCCATAACAGAGCTGTCATCATTTCTATCATTTTTCTGTTTTTTGGCCTGGAAAGCCTGTTAAACTTTAGGAATTATATTTTCTACTTCTGTCATGTACTGCATAATAGTGATAATACACAAAAGAATGATTTGTAATGAGCTTATGGGTGGATATTCAATGTGAATTTGGATGAATGGCTCACAGTGATGAAGTGTTTGTGAATCACAAAGCTGAGGTTTAGCTGAGATTCTTAAAAAACATTGTATGCATACATTTGAATATCAATGAAGATTCAGGATATTTATTATTTATCTCCCTGATTGACACAAGGTTCAATTCAGCATAAGTAAAGTGAAGTAATGCTGTATATTAAGCAGCATAGAATGGGTACTGTATATTATACAGTATATAGTGAAGTTACTGTGTATTTGTATGGTAGAATGAGACTTTCATGGATTCCTGCTGAAGCAACCTGTTGTGCAAGATAAGATAAGAAAAATATAGTTTTATCGATACAAATCATGATGTAAGCTTAAAAATATTTGCAAAATGTTGATTTTTAACACATATTAATGCTAATACTTTTTTACTCATTCACAGTGAGCCAATCTGTTCCCTATAGTGGCTGTTCAGAGGCATAGAAATGTCTTCAGTTAACACTGTGCCAGGATGATAATATTGTATATTTTGTATCTATGTTTTATTACACTGTGTGCTTGTCATCATATTCAGTAAGGTGTAGACTAATAGTTTAGGAAATAGTGCAAACTAGTCTTTCATCTCAAAACTACTGCAGCATATTTAACACTTCATCTGCTTTATGAGACAGCAGTAAACCTCTTGTCAGCTTAAAATATATTGCAGACTGTTTATTAAAACAAAAGTAGTAGACCAAAGTGCAGATCATGTGCTTGCAGTGCTTTGCTCAATAACTCTTACACATGTCTAGTTAATATGACTGAATACAGCAGAAACCCCATAAAAAGTAATAGAATAGAGGTTGTATCTCAGCTCATCCCTTAATAGCTGATGTCTGTGTCTTTATGGTGGTAAAAAGCGACAGCTATATGGGAAGTTTTACAATATGAGTTGCCTGGATTTACTTATATTTAAGCTGAGTTAGTGTTTTTCAGAACAAGAGGGAGGAGAGGGGTGCAGAAATATCTTCTCTGTAAGCTGCCATGCCTCCTACCCTGCACGGATCAGTCCATGTTATTACACCTGCAAGCAATGAGTGGGCCAGCTCTTTCTCCTGCACCCTGGAGATGAACTGAGGAGAATATTAGGCTTCTGCTGCACTTTTGTCCTCTTTTTTATCGTTTCACACAGCTACTTTCCTCCAATTATTTAATTTTTTATGCTCCTATTTTAAACCTTATCAAGGGAAGGTCTGATGGCCATGTATTCTCATTTTCTGGGCTGAGTGTTTTGCTTGGAGGCAGAGGGGAGTCCAAACGTAGTGCTCTCCCACTCCACTTTTCTGCACTTTTTTTTTTTTTNCTTTTTTTTTTTTTTGTGACATTTCCCTTTACATAAAGATTCTTTTTCAAATAAATAAACTTTACATCTATTTGTTGGTTCCATTCTTTCTCCATTTTTTCCTTTCAGCCTTGTTCTTTTCATCTCCATCAGTTGCAGCATGTGCTTTCAGTCAATGTGAAAATGCTGCCAAGAGAAGTAAATCTTCAAGCCCTCTCTCCTGCCCTCAATATGTTTGGACAGCCAGAGAGAAAAACTCTTGATAATAAACTCCAGAACAGATCAATTATGCCTGTGCCAACCTCAGTGTGAGAGAGGGGACAGAGTGAGCCTTTCACAGATCAGCAGCTCTTCACATCCTGCACATTGTGCACACCGGAGGGTCGCTTCACTAAACAGCCTTAGCAAGTAAGCCAGAGAATTCATAAATTCATAAATTCTTAACCTGAAACATATTTCTCAATCTGGTGTTCAGGTTTTTGGTTTTACTTGCTCAAAGCGTTATCTATGCAAGATATAAATTTCTAATCCCGACTTGTACTAGTTGTGGTGTGTTGCAGGTTTCTGTTTTAGTGATGGAATAGATATCTTTTCTCCAGTCTTTGTCCATCACACAGCAAGACAAAATAAATAAACAAGGTAGTGCACCAAAAATTTCTTTTGGCTTTTATCAAGCAGTAGCTGAATCAGCTGTTATGGCATCATGACTGTGATTATGAATACAGTCAGTTATGTTTAGATGCACGTTAAAACTTCAATTATACTGGGATTAAGGCAATAAATCAGTTTTTTCAAATGCAATGTATACACCATAAATTGATTCAAATCTCTGGAAATTGGAGTAAACTTATTCCAAATAACAGACATAGTTTGTGGGATTGTCGTATTGTTGTCTTAATCTGAATACAGACAAATAATTGAAGTATAGCATGCATGTAAACATATTAAGACATTATGGATACAGTGATGTTGCAGTACATATGAAGTGGAAACACTGATACTCGAGTTGAGGCTATTGTATACAACAACAACTAACTGTTGCATATTAACTTACATCTGTTTAAAGTAATCATAGATAATTGTGAAGTTGTGTTTTCCAAGTTACCATAATATTTAATATGAGAGTGAACAGCACAATGGAAATGTGACACCAGTGAAGGCTGGTTCATAGTGACAGAAAAAACCTACAAGGAAATACGTAAGTGTGTTGTACAAAGTATAACTCACTCTGTGTGTGTGTGTGTGTGTGTGTGTGTGTGTGTGTGTGTGTGTGTGTGTGTGTGTGGCAGTTTGTTTCCTCACTTCAATCTACACACACAGTATTTCTACAGAGCAGGTACATGCAGGTGCTGCCTGCAGGCCCATCTCACCAACACACCATGTTTTTCTTGGTCTCATGCATTTGTATCTCAGTGCTGTTTCCCACTTTCTTGTCTGTTTTATGGTTTCATCCCAGCACTTACTGCACATGCTGCTTTTTCACTATAGGATCCTTCTTTAACTGTGTCTGCTCAGGATTTCTCTCATTTCTTTCCTAATAAGGTTTTCTTGGAGTATTTCTTGCTGGTGTTTGGTAGAAAAGGCTTTTTATTGGTGATATGTATAACCTAGGCTGACCTGGTAGGTTTACTAATGTGTATTTCATGATTCATTGATTATGGTCCCAAGCAGTCTGCAGTATGGTTCCAACATAGCTTTTCTGATGTTTCAGTATGTAAAGCCTTATTTTTTCTCAGCTGATGCCATAAATGAGTAAAAGTATACTGTGTCTTCATTATGCAGTAATTTAGTTTCTTACACAGCTCAATTAATCACATCCATGTTGTCAGAACCAGGAGCCTTTGACTTTCCACAGACATGTCAGAACTACTGTATTTCAAAGCACTGTGAAATGACTAAACAGGGATCTAAATTTATTTGGTCAGATCTGCTGCTTACAGACACTGCTTTTAACTCTGATTTGATTTCAGTTCACAGATGTAACGAAAGCAGCAGATGGGCTTTGTGACTGGAAACTGGAAAGTTCAAATCAGGCTGGCCACATAAATCTGGTTGTGGAAATGAGCTGGTAACACTTCTATTTCCTTTGAAACTAACAAGAATAACACACTCTCCCTTCCAAAAACAACAACCATCAGAACCCCTGGGTGTGCAGCCATTATTTCTTGCCAAATAAGAATGTGCTTTCAGTCAGCTTGCTAAAGAGGGGGCAAAGGCTTTTACAAGCGGTGAAAGCTTTGTAGTGTCAACCTGTGTAGGTCTTCCCATCTGGTTGCATTTCAGATTAGCCCCTAATAACCAAAGTTAATGCAAGATATTTGTCAAAGTG
The DNA here is from genome assembly GCA_014773175.1 of Lucifuga dentata. Taxonomy (NCBI): domain Eukaryota; kingdom Metazoa; phylum Chordata; class Actinopteri; order Ophidiiformes; family Bythitidae; genus Lucifuga; species Lucifuga dentata. Next base: position 168,591 of record VXCM01001519.1, on the reverse strand, counting down.
TCAATGTTTTCTCCTGAAATGCAATTTTATACTTGTACTGCTGACCTGACCTGCCACAAAGAAAGAGGCTCAATTAAATGGAATAGCACTATAAACAAGCATACTCTTTAAAGAAAGATGCATAAAAACAAAGACCGACACACACACACACACATGAATGCATGTAGAAAATTTCATAAAGACTCCATTCAAAGTCTTGTTGTTATACATTTATAGCATTTTATGTCAGTATAAATTATTGCTGTATTTTTTATAAGGCAATTTATGAAATACCTTATCGAAATATCCAGTCAGTGTTCTTCTGATAAATAGGCGTCTTTGGCTGACATAGAAAACCAATACACCAAAGACAAGCAAATGATACATGGATTTGAGCGGAGCTCCTGTATTGAACAAGCCCTGTGGTGTTGATTAAAATTACTTCCTGCAGCGAACTCTTTAATGACTCCATCCAGCCACCCTGCAGCTAATTAACAAGCTATTTAAAAGGCTGATGGAAATGTCTAATCTAGGCTGGTAGAGCTCGAGCTCACAGCAAAGTTATTCTCTGGTTTCTCTCTGCCACCCCTCTCATTTCCCCTGAGTGGGTTTCCAAAAAGCCCCACAACAGCCATCCAGGGGCTAATTTATCCTGTGTTCAGGTTGTATGAATGGAAGTGGAGAGCTCTCTCTCTCGGGGAGAACAGCCACAGTAACTGCCTGCTGGACTGTCACTATTCGTCTCAGTGAGCTCATCCTAGCTGACACTTGCTCACTAATGATCTCACAGCAGTGTGCTGATATAGTGACACGTCTCTATCTTGTTCCCCCTCCGTCTTCTCGTTTTATCCAGGGAAGGTTAGCTGGACATGCATGCTCTTTTACAACAACTTAATATTGAACATTCACACATTTACATTTACACTGGAGGGATTTTTTTTTAGCTTCCAGGCAGTCCTTCCTTCCATTGATTCCCAGAGGAAAGTGTGGCTGATTTACCACTCTGCAAATGTTAGAAACATTTTTCTGACTGAACATTATACTTTTTTCATACAAGTATTAGCCCAAATGTACATTATGTACCTTAATTTGTGCATAGAAAATTAATTTCCACAAAAACAAACCATAATTCTTCCCAATTTTACGTGAAATCCTTATACAAAATTAGTTGACACTTAATACATTTTTGCTTATTATAAACACATTCAGCTCCTAACTGCAAGTTATTCATAATTGCTGCATTCAACATATGATGGGATTTCTAACAATGATGACTAAAGTAAGCATATATTTTGTAATCATTTTGAAGCAATGCTGTGCTTTTTTTTTTTTACATGTTGCTCTGTATTGCAATCAGAGTCAGCATAAAATGGGAATGAGTTGTATTTGCATAGGCTATCACTATCAGCAGCAAGCAGATAATATGTAATCAGCATCGTGTTTGTCTCTGGAGGAAAGGGTAAATTGGTATCATTACATTCAAAGCACAGCCCAGGCTCTCACTGGCTGATTGTGGGTTTAATGTGACACAGGCAAGGATCTGATATCTATCCAAATGAGTGTAAATGGGTAATTTACTTTTCCTGAAATCCATTCCCCAGCAGAGACAAAAGGGTTGAGATAATTTAGATTTCAGAGTGTCCTGTTGGAGCAAGGCCCTGACCAGTGTGGAGTGACACAAAGACTTTAGCGACCCACTGATAATGTCATTCAATTGTAGCCGCACTGTTGAAACATCTTTACTGACATTATAAAAAAATAAATAAAAAATAAATAAATAAATTACGACCTTAATGGAAGATTCCACTGTCAGATATCGCTGTGCTTATTATATACCATTGATTTTTGATATTCACTACATTTAGTGTACAGTTTATTGTACCAACTTTTTCACACCAAACTACCGTATTTACTTCTACTTCAGTTACATAATTTCCTACATTTCCCATTAAGACAGCAAGAAAACAGGTGGGAATTTGTTCCTTTAAAGGACCATACTATCCATTTTGCATGTTTGAGCCTAATATATTAAATTTTCATATAAGTAAGTTACTGACAATCATTTCCCAAAGCATACTACTGGAACGGTGAATTAAAAAAATAATATTTCCTACCTTCCAGACCGCCATGGGTTTCAGTTATTCTAGTACACTATTAAAATCAACTTGTTGATACTTGAAATGTTCTTGGGATAGGTAATCCATCACCACAAACAAGATGCGTATTCAGGGTTTTTTTGAAGTTACATAATTTTAGCATTTAAGCGCAATAAAAAGTGGAGTGGAGTGAATATATGTCTATATGCCTATGTCTCCACCAGGGAATATAGTCTCCCAAAAGAAGGCCTGTGTTTATCAAAACATTTAAAGGACTGTGACTTCATAAGGCTGTGTAACTATTAGCAGGCGAAACATTGCTTGAATATTTGATTTTGAAAGATTAAGAGATTTTCCAAAATATCAGGAAAGCTGAAATATGGTTTTATCCTTTGGGAAATGATTGTCAGTAATGTTAAGTGTATGAAAATTGAATATATTGGGCTCAAACATGCAAAATGAGTGCAGCCCTTGAAATTAGCAGATGAGAATTCTGGTGTCATTTTATGCAAGTTGGCTTTGACATTCAGTGAATGGAAAACATCAGTTTTATACCATAATGACTTACAGTATGTGGAAATGAACATTAAAAATAACTTTCTGAAGTCTGATTCATTAATGCTGGGTGCAGCAGCATTTTCATTTATGGCTTCACTTTGGTCTGTTAAGGATCAAATTCATCTTTTTTTTTTCCCCCCTGTAAAAGTGCAGAATAAGAGCCTTGATTTTTGATTCCTACAGACTGACGCCAAAAGCTGATGCTCATTGTTGATTAGACCAATGATTAGATTAGACTGAAGCAATTTCTCTGACCAATCTGCATTAGTGACACACTGTAAATATCTCAGTAAGGTCATCTTGTCTACATTTGGCCATTTATCTACAGCAGTAAAGACAATGTCATTGTTTTTTGTGTATTTATTTATTATTTTACTCATCCATCAAGCTCAGGAGCCATAAAATTTATATACTTCAATAGACAAAGAAGTGCAGATGCATTGGAAAGAGCTCAGGAAGGGCCTGAGTGGCACACAGGGAAAAGAAGAATATAGCATTGTGTTTACATTTTCTTGGTCCAACCGGAAACATGATCACAAAAATCAAATCCATATCCAGCCTGCTTGTGGCTGTGATGGCAAGGATCCAAGAGGAAATCACCACACCCCTTCATCCTTCTATAAATCCATTCATCTACCCAGAAACACTAAGTTTTCCTGTAACTGAGTAGCAGGCAATAGATACCATCGGAAGCTGTCTATCACCCGACCCACCATGCAGCCATCTCCTCTGACATGCTGCCATGAGTCAGGGTGGTACAGTTCAAAGCAGAAGATACTTATCTGCCGGGGCAAGCATGGCACTCCTTAGATTTCCACAGGGAGACTTGGAAGGAGGAAAATATGATAGTTGACCCAAAGCTGCCCTGCAAGATACAATCTGTGTGTTCATGTTTGTTTTTTCAGTTTGACTTGTAGATAGGAGATGAGCTTTTTGGAGCATTCCCCACTTCATCATAATTCCACTGAGTCACTTTTGGAATCCATTGGGACATTGTTATTTCTCACTCAGCGTATTGGGAGAGTCTGCCAAGTGAAGAAATACACGCAGAAGTGGCATACTCTGATTATAAGGCAATGGATTGTTTAGATGCTTGAGTAAAATGATTTCTAGTCACTAAATCCAGATCTGTTACATACTGATTTCAATATAATGGTGTTTACATGATGTTCAAAAAAAATTATTTATTGTGTGCTCCCCAATGAGGAAAATTCCACACGCTTTACAGCAACAATTCCAAGTGGAAAGATGCTTGATATTCAAGTGATTTTGTTTGGAGTATCACTTCAAAAAGCACCTATATGAAATAATGTACTTAAGGAAGATAATCCATAATCAATCTTCTCTTTTCAAAGTCTACATTTGCCAAAACTTGATGTGTATTTTTAAAGCTTGAGAGCATTCTCTGTATTGCACATAAACCCTGAGCCAAAGATTCCTTAAAGAGGAGTATGTGAAAGGTCTTTTAAAGACCGTCTTGATCATAACACATTCCCAACGTAGTGAGAGTAAAAAGGATCCAGCTGTTGTTTTTCTCTTCATCTCAGTGATATTATTGGCTATCTGTGCACCACTGAAGTGGTTCAGACTCACTTGGCTTATATCTGAAGGACTCTGCTTTGTTAACAGGGCTTTTCAAGTGGTCTAACACTAAATGCCAGTCTCTGCACTTGAAGAGCTAGCTTTAGATGTTGAAATCCTGGATGTGTTTTTGCTGGCTCTCCAGAGAGGGAGTGGAAAAGAGAAAAAGAGTGATATAGAGGGAGGTGTGAAGTTAACACTCTCTTCACAGGGTGGTTGGAGGCAATACCACTACCAATGTGATCAATATAAAACCCATAATAAGAACCACTGTCCTAGTATTGTACTTTCCATCCGTGCACTAAGCCTGCAAAAGCAAAGCTGCAATGAGCTTCATAGTACTTGAAAAAAGTATATTCATTTAAGAAGGGTAGCAGCAGAAGTGGTTCTCATCCTGAGAATTGAGATCCTCTTGGGAGTCATGAAATTATCTGTGGAACATCTACATACTGTACCTACGTACTTACCAAAAGTCACTAGGCAACTTTACAAATGTGGTAGTTACCAATGCAGGTATTTAAGTTTGATAAATCGTGTAATTGATAACCGTGTTGGTGAGCCTGTGGTCCCTGAACACAGTGCTCACACACTCTGTATCTTTAAATGCACATTATAAAATCCTATCCTATTCTATATAATTGAAGTTGCAATTTTTACGTGAATGTAGACTGACTGAAGGATAAGGAGGGACTTTTTGTCTCTCTTTAGTTTGGATTTGCAATTTCCTGTGTGACAGTGAAGGGATGGTACCAACAGCAGATTTATTTTTGGGCAAACAGAGCCCTTTTCTCTATTGTAGCCCCACTTTGTAGATTAGTCTGAGAAGACAGCTATATTGTTACATAAAAATCATCCCTAGTGTAGCATTAAACTTGTAATAAAGATTTAAGAGATAATAAACCTTTTATTGTGAGATTGTGTGTGTGTGTCTCAGGTCCTAAAATGGAAAATAAAAACCATCATTTGGTAGTGAGGGACTTTGCTTTGTTTTTGGGAAACAGACTGAGATGAGAAAGGAGGGTGATGTTCAGGGTTGGGAGGGCAGTAGGAGAGGACACAGACTGGAGAACTTCACTTGACCCTTGCCACTCTCTGTCTCTCTCTCACTGCATTTCTATAATACACTTGCTCTCTTTGACACACACCTCCAGAGCCCTAATCCTCCTGTGTTATGTATGAACTGAGACCTTTGCAGACATGTGGGCAGACACACACAAAGCATCATTTAGCACTGCGTCATTTGTCACATCAAAGCATTCCTTGATGTGTGTGTGTCTGTCAGACTGATATGTAAAGAGGCGACATAGAGCTGCAGGATCAGCAGACCCCCTGCTGTCAGAACAGCTCAAAAACCAAACCTTAAACAGTTAACAAAGGCATATCCAACAGGAAACTGATATGAAATAGTGCTTCGTGTTATGATGGTGAGAGAGACTGTCCTGTCACATTAGGAATTTGATCTCTCAACAGCGGATCTATACCTGCATGCATGACTCACCCTTGAGCAACACATTGATCCTCAACCTGAGCAAGACATGTATACATCTAACTCCGGAGAAAAACTGATCTTATTGATCAATATTTCAACCATACTACTTATTTTATGATTTAAATATAAGTAATATCAATGGTAAGCCTGGCTGAGCATATTACTTTTCCAAAGTACATGTCACATTTTTTTTAGCTGATTATTATTTGACATCAGAATTACTATCTTGAATACCTTTCCAGTGACTTTACGCCCCACTAAATTCAATGAATTTTAATTCAGATAGAATCCACCCTAACCACACAGCAAATTTTCAAGTGTTAATCTTTTCAGAGACATTATATTAAGTTATAAATTACAGTCCACCCTTAAACTGATGACCCTTGATGGCATATTAATAACTGTCAAAATAGATCAATTAAATTACTTGGATGTGTATGTATACTATCAATTTATACATTCTGATTATTTTCTTTGATGATTTTCATTTGATTTGACTTGTAATATATTGAATGTATCTGCAGTAAGACACCTACTCCCTATCCCCTTCGAAAGGAGAAGAAAAATGACAACATTTAAGAGGATGAGATATCAATTTCCTGTTGTTACACCTCATCTTTTTCTGGGATTGAATAAATCAGCCTCACGTTGTGTTTTCCTCAGCAGTGCTGGTCGCTTTCCTCCTGCTTACCCTCCCCTGCATTTACAAGCTCATTACAACCCAAACCTGTGGTTAATGCCAGGAGGTGTAAAGATTGTGTGCAGAGCTTGTGTGTGTGTGTGTGTGTGTGTGTGTGTGTGGGGAGGGGTCATTGATTTCTGTTGGATGTTGGCATTAAAAGGACCACTCAGCATGCAGCAGTACAGGTTAATATTTATAGAAAATGTATTCCTCAATCATGTATTCCTCAAATCTGAGAGGATAAAATGTGATACTATAGCGGCAGCAGTGAGCTAAATGTCTGATTTGATCATATACAGTATATTTCACATTATTCTGCCATTTAGATACATTTTACATATTACTAGTCATAATTGTGTGAAACTTGCTCTATTGGTTGACTAAATTATAACAGTGTGACTGATAATTTTCATTTTTATAGTTTGGCATAAACTTTTAAATCTGAATTAGGGATTATCAACAACAACAAATTACACTTAAATCCACAGATCTCTTATATTTATAAATTGGCATTTCAAAAGAAATAGAGTTATATAAAAATGCTGGCATGCAGTCTGTTAGAGACTGCAGAAAACATTGACACAACACAACTGAAAAAAATAAACAGAATGTACAGACACAGTGAAGAATTAAATGTCTGACTGGAGTCGGATTTGGCCAATGTGATCAGAAAAACCCAGAAAAGCTTCATGATGAAGCAGTAAACAATCCGTAAATGGCACATGAATCCCACCAATAGCTGATTCTGGGGCGTTTCTCCAGCCTCCAGTCATCCAGAGATGATGTAGAGAAACTACGTCAAGTTAAAGGGTGAAAACTAAAACATGACCGGAAGTACTGTGGCTTGCTTTCAAATTTACATTAATAATTTTCTGTAAAACGAAATAAAATATACATTCTGGAAAAACAAAATCTTTCTAAATTAACTTGCAACAGTCTCAGTCTCAACATATATACAGTATATTTTTTCTTTATTCACATTATTTATAATCTTCAAGGTACTGAAAAATAAAATCAGTGATTTTATTGTGTACATTTACCGGGGGTACTTTTGAATTGTGGTACATTTACACAAGCAGAGCGGTGAAACTACAGACCAACTATCGGACTACTTGGCTGTTGGAATTCAACGCCTGTGTTTGGAATACTTTTTTTTTTCTTTTTCTTTTTTTATTTTTGTGTAAATTTTGGATAAGCTCAAATAAATGCTCTGTCAGGGTGAACCCTGAGTGTGTATGAGCTTGAGTTTACCTGTGGATAAATGTGTGTGCAGAGGAGCAGCGGTTTCCGCTCTTGCGGTATGAAGATGGCTAGCCCGTGGCTAGCAAGCAGCTAACTGTACGGCTGGCTTTGGTCCTGTTGCAAAGAAGGCGATAATTAGCCAGCGAGCAGGCTACGTTCCTTGGGCTGCTAGTTTATTGAAGTCAGTTGGACAGTTCGTCGTCTCTTTACACGACTGATAATGACAATGATTTTACACTAAGGTGAGTGTCATACAGACAGTTATTTTGGTTTTACGCGCTAGCTTAGCAGCTAAATCATTCAGGTTAGCAGAGCACAGCGGCTGGGGCTATTCCCTGGATTAGGAGACATTCCACGGAATATCCCATGTTTACAAAATGTTCATTTGGGTCTTTGTCTCAGGTGATGTTTCTGTGTACTGTATTTGTAGGTACGATGAATGATAGATTTGATAATTGAGATGTCACTGCCTTCCAGTCATCATCACAGAACAACAACAGAAAAAAAAACATGTTGTATTAACGAACATCCCAAGTTAGCTAGCAGAGACTTGGTTCTCCAGTAAATAGCCCCCGGCACGCTGTGCTGGCAGCAGAAGTGCTGCTGCCGGAATCCTGCACACATTCTTACACATTAACCATGTCTGTAACGTAGGCTGTGTAGATAAACTGTGTTGTTTTAACATCTGCGGTACCTATAACTAATAGTGACGGACAAAGCATCCACGTGTCGGGATGAGTAACGTTTAGAGGAGTTAGTTTGCGTTCAGAAATCAGGGAGGATACTCCGGAATGCCGGGACTTTACAGTCTTAATTTTGCTTCACTGACTGTGTCTTTATAACTTTATTTTGCAGGGGTATCAGCATACCGGAATATGACAGCTACACACTGTGGATTACTCATCTTGCCATGAAAAATTGAGTGATTTTTGTAGTAACACCATGCGAGCCGTGAACTCACTCATCGACCACTACTGCAGAGGTTTGGGTTTGTCAGGCTGTGTGTGAAGAGCAGCAGCCAGGACTGGATGTACAGTCTCAGTGTGTTTCAATGTGCTTCCAGTAAAACATTAACTCTGTGTCTATGTGGGTCGAACATGCTCAGATACATATAACCATTAAGCCCTTCATCTGAATTTGAGTGAAGGAAGCCCAAAGGAAGCCGAGGACGGTGCAGGTTTTCTAAAACTAACCGTACCCAAAGAAACATGGCTTCTGTGTGGAAAAGACTGCAACGTGTGGGGAAGCATGCGTCCAAATTCCAGTTTGTCGCTTCCTATCAGGAGCTGATGGTGGAATGCACAAAGAAATGGTGAGTTTTTCGAATAAGAGGCGCTGTCACTTCTCACCTTCTCACCCATGAAAACTGTGTGTCTCTAGTGTGCTGGAATGCCAAGCTGTTACTGCTGGTCATAACACACAAACACACACACACAGTCTAACTGGTGTACAGGCATGTCTGGTGCTGGGAGGGGCCTGGCTTCTTTGTGAAATTGCTATGTTTTTTTTTTTTTTTTTTTTTNGTTTTTTTTCTTGAGCAGCAATACTGAATTTGACTGGTTTGCATGTGAGTCTCTGAGTCAGTTTGATGGCTGTCATTATCCTTCATATGAAGAATTTAAACTGTCGTCGCTCCTTTGAAGTGTGCAAAATCTGCAGTGAGAACGTACTTAGTATGATTTTGATCCTTTTGTCTTGGTGTAGTAGTTTAAAATATTTCAACTTTGGTGTATAAAGTTATGACTTTGAGATATTTCTATAGTAATAAATAACTTATACTTAGTGTGAAGGGACTGAGGAGATCTGTTATGTTTTCAAAGGTGAATTTTTTTCTTTAACCTTTATTTATCTGGGGGTAGTTCAGATTGTCATATACTGTTGTACTGTAGTACTCCACTTTAGCTTGCAGGTATTTGTCCTGTGATGAGTGATAAACAGTTACTTGTGGAGCGAGCGCATAGCCTGCAGACATGTATTCGCAAACTTCTTGCCTGAGGCGTGAATAGCACAGACTCTCAGAGCTTCAACCTGGGACAGATGTTAACGTGTTGGAGAATGGAATGAGAAATATGTACGTTTTTTCCAGAGCAAAGGGTGGGTGGGCTCAGCGCTGTTTTGCAATCTGAGCAAGGCTTTAATGTTATTCAATTACAAACATATATATTTATATACCAAAAATATATATTATATACTATCATAGTTACTTGAGTCAGTTGCTGTGGATATGAGCTTTTATCAAGGCCTTAAATGTATCAGAAAAAGGTGAAATATTTGTTGGTGTCGGTGTAAAAAGGTCTGTAGTTATGTGTCACGTTTCATCTTGCGTTCATGATGCGCAAGTTAAAAGTCATCTTTACTGCAGTCATCACATATTAACATTATCACATTTTAAACAGCTTGCATGGAAGAAGTATGTGTCTGTGAGAGTGTTGCTTCAAGGTGTCTGCCCTGTGTTAGAGTGAGAGTGTGTGTGTGTGTGTGTGTGTATGCCTGGCTGAGTGTGTGTGAGAGAGCATTGGCGCACACTTTCAGCCTTCCTTGGAGTTCATCTGTGCAGTATGTTATTGTTTCAGTGGAAATTTTTCCATCTATGCAGTAAATGGTCCCCAGAGCTCTGATGAATCCTAAAAACCCTCAAAAGCGATTTTTGAAAACCCACAGCCTGTTTATTGCCGAATCAATCAATAACCAGGAAAAGTTTTGCTAATAAGTTAGTATTGTGTACACATATCAGTGTGCTCATACAGTACATGTAAGTGTGAGTGCTTTTGAATTTGAAAGAGTACAATACATTTTACACATTTAGCTGACAATCAGGCACAGGGACATAGATTTGGTAGAATCAGCAGAATTACATTATGAAAGTTAATATTTCAAATCAACCAATAGGTAAGAAGTGCAGGGATCTTTACTACATTTGCATGTATGTGTGTGTGGTTCTTCATATGTGATTGTCATGCCTGAGGTGTGATCAGTCTCAGACTCCTGTAATCACGTGCATGTGGGGCGAGCTGCTGTGAGCACTTTCATTCCATTTTTATGTACCAACAAATGCAGTGTTTCTGAACAGCTAAATCATGTCCCTGCAATTTCATATTCAGTCACCTGTTGTTGTCCTGGACTGTAAATATGAAATATCTCATCATTTTAACCAATAGAAAGCGACGACCATTTAACAGTAACAAATTGCACAAGTCAAAACCATCTTCTCTCTGTGTGACGAGTCATTTTTAGCATTTTACTCATATTCACACCTGGAAGCTACTTAAGAGTTGGGGATTACGCTTGAGAGACCAGTGAGTTTTTATAAAATACTGTTTAGCTTGACATATTCTTGTGAAGACGTGAGCCTTGCTGCTTCTGCAGATGTTTTGTCATTCTTCTGTCCTCAGTGGGTGAAAGGAGATGGGGATAGAAAACAAACGTTGGTTCAAATCTCTGCACATCAAGTAATACCTAAGGATTGAGGCCCACTTTCCCGTCCCTCAGCAACTATATTGAAGGAGCTCTTGCCTCAAACGCCAACTGAAACAGTTAAGAGGCTTCTGAATATGGACCTGAGTGTGACAGTAACCTTAGCATTCCCCTCAGGCTTTTTGACTAACAATGTATTATCACATTTTAAACAGCTTGCATGAAAATATGGGTTGAAACATTGTCAAAAGCCGAGTGTCATGTCCATTGATAGACATGTTGACATGTTGCAAGTTGAGGGTGTGAGAAATGCACATTGGAAGCAACGCAGATATGCTATTAATTTACATAAACATGCGAGCATGGCTAATCAAGATTGTGGTCGACTCACAGTCACACGACATGACAGAAAGTTCAGGATGTCTGAGGAAGAACTTTGCATATCAGTCAACAGCTGTGCAGTAACCCTGAAAGCACAGAGCATCAGCCTCATGGCATGCGCACACACACACACACACACACACACACACACACACTCTATAGATGACTGCATCATTTGCCACTGCTCTGGTCTGATTTTTGACACATCAGCGGCTGCTGATATCATCATTCCTATTTTAAAACCAATCATCCTTACATTGGCTGTTATATTGTAAGTTCATATCTGTGCTTGTATTTAGCAGCAGCATAAAATCCCATTTAGAAACTATATGTGACTATGAATTAAAAATACTACTCAGAGTTAGACTTGGGCTACGCCATCTTGTACTTTTTCTTCAACACATTCAACAAGCTGATGTAGATACAGTGATTTATAAATTGGCTACATGCTTTCATAGTTGTATTTGTGGTCATTGCACACTAACACTGCCATAATTTTAAAAATTCTTTTAAATGTTTTTGCATACATCTTTTCTCTCATTGCAGCCCAGATATCATTTCTTCCTCCTCTTCTGATTATTTTCTTGCACTGCTGTCATCCGGTAGCTCTCACACTATCATTAATCCTCTTCTCTTACTTTTTTGTCTCTCTACCTCCCTTTTCTTTTTCTTTCTGTCTAGCTGTCCTCCCTCTTTCTCTCTTTTAGGGTTTTCCTGCTCCTGCTTTATTTCTTCATCTATTGATTGCTTGATCTCTTCTTGCCCTGCCTTCCCTCACTCATTTATTTCTCTCTGGTAATGTCACTTGGGTGGAACAGTTGCTCTGTGCTTCAACAGACAATGGACATACAGATGCGCGCGCAGACACACACACACACTCGCACAGAGCATGCAAAGATGAGACATTATAGGATTGTGAAGCGGTCAATGGGGTGTTAAATATGATGAAAACTACACTGGTTTGCCTCTGCTGTTGTTAGGCAAACACACACACGCACACACACGAGACTGCTTCTCATTTACAGCCTGCAGAGCTTTGCTGTAGGATCTGCAGTATGTGTGTGTGTGTGTGTGTCTGTGTGTGTGTCAGAATGGCAAAACACCATCAGTCTGTTGGTGTCAAACCAACAGTGATGATGCCCTGTTCCAAAACATCTTGTTTGCTGGTGGAATATGGGACGTACACGCTGCCATGGCTAACGGCTGAAAAGTTTGTTTCCTCAGCAGATCCTGGTGTTTTATTACCTGGGTAGGACAAGAAATTTTCCTCCTTGTTAGTATCTGCTATGTGGTAAGCAAAGCCATGCTGTCTACAGGCAGGTAATTCTCTTTTTGATATTTTGCGACTCCCATTAGAGTATTTGGAAAGATTCAGGTCTTGGTCTCTTTTCACAGCAGAAGATAATATTAAGTTGATCAGGTTTGTGTTTGCAGGTGTTTTACTGTCAGCTGGAGGTCATTTATCACCACATCCTCTCCAGCCGTAAATTAGCCAGACAAAACTCCATAACACACTCATTACCCTAGTTACTCTGTGTTGCTGTTTACGTCGTATTATGACCTTACTTGCTCCCGGTGTTCTCTATAACAAGCAACACCACTAGACCACAATGTTCTCTTGTGTTTCCCAGCCAAAAAATATTTGTTAATCTTACTATAAAGACAGAAATCTCTGTCTGTGGCACCAATATCTCTAGAATCCTGTACTGTATGAAGTTGATATTCGGCAGGTTTATTGCACCCAAGGACATGCAGTGTTGCATGTGAAGTTGTTTGGATGCGCAGTTCTCGAATTGAGCTGTGCCGGTAAAAAGTAGTCCGCATGGCAGGCTTTCTCTGGTTCAGTGGCACGGTCACAACCCAATCATGTACAGCAAACAAAGCTAGCCTCATGAGGACGTGCAGAACAAAATTATGGCAGGCTGCGGCGCACACCATAAAGTCCGGCCTGTTCCGAAAAGACGCACGTTTTGAACGGGCACTGCACTAGTTATGATTAAAACCAGTTTTGAACAGTAGGTCTTTACAGGTTCTGCTGTCTGTTGTTGAGTTTGTGAGAGTTGTCTCTTTGTATATGAGCTTAAATGTGTTCTGAAGCAAACTAATGCTAACACAGAAAAAAAATTACCTGTTATGTATTTGTGTAAGCTTACACTATGTGTTGTGTGTATTGTATATGTCAGGCAAGCACAACTTTCACTTTACGGTTTTGGGGGAAAAAAAAGTCATGATGTCCTGTCAAATCACATTTAACAGGAAAAAAAACAACAAATTACATACTTGCATCGATAATTGGGCTAATCATTGGTTTGTGAGCAATGTCAATAAGGATAAAGAAAATTACATGGCCAGAAAAATGACAGTCAGCAGCATTAAAATATTATTTCCGTACTTGAGAAATGTGTTGCGGGGAAATAATTTAGTAACTGAGAATAAACTCATTCCTGCGGAAGCAAAAGTCTCCTGACTCTGTTTTCTCCAAGTGTTGCTCAAGTGTCGTTGCCTCAGGAGCTGCTAGTTGGCCTCCATCACCCCCAGCGCCTCGTTTCCCTGTTTCTTGTTGCTGCAGTTGGTGCACATGGTGATTCCTATTGTGTCATTCTCTCCCTGGGGAGGTTGTGCAAGCTGCTACAGTCACAGGAGTGTTGAGAGTGAAGGGGGGGTGGGTGGATATTACCTCACTTTTACCTCCCTTACCCTAATGAAAATTGCCCTGCTTTCATTACCTTCATTAGTGTGCAGAGCTCTCAAAAACACACATGAGCCGAGATATTCCTACTCGGTATGTGTGTGTTCCACTTCTGTTTTGTGATTTTTTTTGAGTCCCTCTTTTCAAAGTTCCATCATGTTTTGATAAACAATTTGTTGAGGGATGGTTTAAGGTACTAATAGGTACTAATGGTACCTGCTTGATGGAAATGATCCCTGATGGCTGTTTTCTCTATTGATCATACCATGTATGTTTAGCAACGTAGCGTTCTGCTCCCATGCTGCTGTGGCTTTCACAGCTAGTAACAACACAGCACAACCAAACAGTCGTTTTCTTTGAGCCGATAAGCAGCCGTGTTGAGTTTGAGTTTGACACTGAACAGAACAGTATTGTTGCTGTCAAACAAGCCGAAAGTTTGTCTCCTGGTTGTCTGAACCATTATCTTCTGATAGCGCTGCTAAGTTAATTGTGTATGTTTGATGTGACTTCAGCTCGCAAAATTATTCACACTCAAACATGGACATTATGTGAAAATTATGGTTCTTAAATCAACCAGGTATAATTTAACTATACAGCAAAATAGTAAGATTTAAATTTTCAGGATGTGCTGTTCTGCCTTCGGGCAGCAACGCCTCTACCAAAGCTTCTCAACACTTCGGAGCAGAAATACTCGTTCTGTCCCCACATACATGACACAACATGATTATTTAAGGGTTTTTTTGGATGAAGATTGTGTGTATATTTTTAAATTATATGTGCTGTCACAGCACTGTAGACTGTTTCATGATGATCTGCAAGGCTGTATACAAGCAAAAGCTGGCATTGGAGTTCTACTTTTTCTTTTTTTTTATCAGCTGTCTTGTTTCCTTTCCATGAGAAAACAGTGGAAAAGATAAAGGAAATGTTGCACAGGAAATGCAGAGCTGTGAGCATGCCGACTCAGAGCCTTTTTCAGACATAGAGTTATGAGTGGGCTGCCCCACACTTGCAGACATCCAGTGGAAGTGATAAGGGAGGAATGAAAGCATTGAAGACCAACCAGTAAATAAAGCAACTAGACCAAAAGATACATATGACTCAACACATATGCTTTTCCTGCAGCCTCCATGTTCTTTGTTGGCAAACCGTCAATCCAACCGTCTCATCCTGATACGCATCATTTGATGCACTTTTAAATCAATCTGAACAAATGAAACGGCTGAGGAGTTGTGGCCACAAATCAGAATTCAGATCGAATGAAAGAACAGCACAATGTACTGAACAGAATCTCAACTTAGTTATTACGAATTTTGATGTCATATTTATTGATCAGTTTTGTCATGAACTATAAATTTCCAGTTGTTGTTTCATGTACTGTTTACTGTTCCAGACTTTGGTTTACTTACAATCTCAGCACAGCGCTGTTTACAATTTTTTTTTAATTATTTTTTATTTTTTTAAGGTTTCCTGCGGCCTCTGGAGTCCTGCTGTGGAGAGTTTTTAACCCTTCACCCAATTTAAGGGTCCATCTTCACCCTGTGTCAGTCAGGTCAATTTCGAAAGCCCCGTCAGCAAACTAGGGTTTGATTTTCTTCTCATGGCCCCCCAGTAATCACCACTCCGGATCCTCTTTTCAGACATTTCTCTCTGTTCTGCGTTATGCTTTCTCAGCAGGAAAACTTTAAAGAACTCAAACCTAACCTCCAGCGCTGAGGGCGGGTGGAGTCTGATTTGTTTCTTTCATCCAGCCAAACACCCTGTTTTCCTGTTTGTAACTTGCTCTCATGCTGCGTTCCAGTTACCTCGGAACTCGGATTTTTCCAACCTCCTACTTGGAAGAACGGCACTTGAAGTTGGAGCTCCGACTGGGAACCTGGGACCAAAATTATTTACCCAATTTCATGAGTATGACGTCACTCAACACGCGCCCATTGAAGCAAACTTTGTGAATGGAAATGATCAGCTAACAGATGAATAAAGTGTTTTTTTTTTTTTTTTTTTTTTTTTTTTTTGCAATTGAAATAAAAATATATTGCTAAGCTAACTATAGTGTATAACTGTTTGCCATTGAACACATAAGTGTAAATAATTTCAGAACATTTACTTCTCTGCACAAATGTTTAACATAAATATATATTAACACAATCTAACCAGCAGTCATGTAATCTAACTTTACTGTAGTTAGCATTTATTACTAAGTTTATTTAATCTTACAGTATTTATTGGTGTTCAGCCATGCTTTTTTGTTTACATTTGGCTGGAATGGTTTGAGGTCAGAAGTTGGAATTTCCAACTGGGGAAAATCCGACTTCCGAGATAACTGGAACACAGCATTACTAGGGCCACTTTCTTCTGTCATGGCAGATTTTTGAATTGGCCACACTCAACCCTGTGGTCTTCTGTTGCAAAGCTCTTTGCAAAGAGCCTCTGTGCAACTATCGGAGGAAATTTCGAACTTTATTCAAAAAAACACACAGTTGGCTTGGAACAAATAAGCCTGCTTACTGAATACAGAATGCAACTTCTGGGCAATGCGTAAAAAAAATTCTATTTCTTACTGATTAAACAAGTTATGTCAAATTTAAGCCAAAAACAAAAAAAACCAACATACTTGTATCTGAAGCTCTCATCCACACAGTGTGTGGAGTTTATTATTTTGCTGAAAGACGCTTCAGCAGGACACACTGACTGCTGCAGTGATCAAACCTGTGACTCTCTGATCACACTTGAACTTTATGACTCGTGTCCCACTCTATTCACTTGATAAACTAGCTGGCTTGTGTCATGAAGGCAGTGCAGGTACCTTTTAAACTGTTCGTATAAAATTCCAGCCTCATAAACTTCAGTGACGAGGGAGACTATTTTGTTAAACAGCATTGCATCATTGACACATTCACACAGTTTTGTTTTACAATAGAAATCAAATTAGAATTGCACCTTTCTCTGACAGAGAAACTTGTTCTGGTACAGCCAGTTGCTGTGTATATTGACACACATAACAGTACACATACACACGCACACACACACACACGTTAACAGGCAAAATCAAGCAAGCTGATTAAGGCTGTGATTTAGTTTTCAGTCTAGACACAAGTTAGGCTTCAGTGCTTCAACATTAAGTTGCTGTCATTGACTCAGCTCTTGGTTGCCACACACACTAGATATGTGTTATATAATTGGAGGTCAAGGGCCTGTCAGTGTAGATCAGGAGAACTCACTGAACGCACACACACACACACACACTAACCTCTTCTCACTCTGTTCTTCCAATATGTACTGATCTCACAGGCTCGCAAATAAAACTTAAAGGATGTACTTGCAATTTATTATTTGACACTTTTTTTTTAAACTTGCAGTGTGAAAATACATAACTGATATTAAGAAAAAGAAATGTTCAGGTAAGGTTTTTGCTGGAAAGATACTCGAGGCTTAGTAAATTCTTACTTGAACAATAGAGAGGAACAATCTGAAAATATCAGGACTGTGATGCACATTTATTTGTCAAATAAACTGAAATAACCTGTCTGGTGGAAATGATAAAATTATAAGAAAGCATAAAATGCAGTAAATGAAAGCTAAATGAATTATGGTGTGGTGTGTGTGTTTATGTGCTGCACTAAAAGGCACTGTGGAGGGTGACGGTCGCACATATTATATTTGCTGTGCTGTGCATGTCTTCATATCAAAGTTCTCAGTCTGAGTGAGAACACAGTAAAGTGAGTTTCTCCTCTTTCTCTCCTCTTTTTTCACTGTCCTCTTATTTCTGTTATTGCTGAGTCACAAATCCAAAGCCGAGTAAATCAGCCTCACAAAAATTGTTTTCTGAAGTTTCTTACAGTTGGGATTTGTAATGTTTCAGTGTATTTGAAATCACAATTGAACGTTTTCATTTTGGCCACATCTTGCTTGTCGCCATGTGGTCGTGGCTGTGGCACTGTGACATCTTCCTGTTGGAATAGTTTAAATGATTTATTTCTGTAGTCCTCTATTTAAGTTTTGCCTTTTTGAATAATGTTGTGTTACAGTATAGGACTCCATAGTTAACATTAACATCTCTCTGCTCCTTTCTGGGATTGACAGGCAGACATTAAGTCTGTTGGCACACGCCAGACTTCTTCCTCTGAGTAATGTGTGTTTCATTGGGATGATGGCGTATCCGCTTTCAGATGCCCGTCTCCCTTTAATGCACACAGACACACAGACACACACACACACATGCAAACTCACATACACACTTGCAGTTGGGTTTACATTAAAGTTTCACTCAAACTCAAGGTTAGAAATTAGAATCAATGGATGCACAGCTTTCCTTTCTGGAAATTAGAAATTGTAGCCCCTGTTTNGTTAGAAATTAGAATCAATGGATGCACAGCTTTCCTTTCTGGAAATTAGAAATTGTAGCCCCTGTTTATTTTGTGTGTGTGTGTGTGTGTTTTGTTTTTTCAAATTCATAATTGATCGTTGTGTTTATCACTAGTCTATGATTTATTGTTGTGCCAGTCTAAAGTAAGCCCTGCCCTGCTGTGTATTGGGGTTTGGTGCACTGTGTATATTTTGTGTGTGTGTGTGTGTGTGTGTGTGTGTGTCTCATACTGGTCATATCAAATGGGAATTAGTTCCTTCCCACTGCTTACAGGAAAGATATGGCAGCCGCAGCATCCTGACACACCCTGCATGTCCAGCCATGCAGGCACACACACACACACAATCATCACTTCAACATATAACCATGAGTCACACTTTCTACAGGCATTTGAGAAACGAGTACTGATTTAGCAAGAATTAAGGCTGCCTATTTGTGGTATATTTTGAAAAAGATGTACTAACCACTTTATTATAATGTCAGAGTTTATGAACCTCAAATGACTCAAATTTCAAGAAATTAGCCAGTGACATTTTGATGTGTTTATGCTGAAATTTTGCGGTCACAACAAATTAAAGATCAGATTTGGATTAATGTAGGCTAAATTACTACAGCCTCTACACCTGAGCATGACAAGTCACCCACTGGGCACCCTTATAGAAAATGAAGGATTAGCAACACAGACCAAGTGGTCCACTGACAAGGAGCCTGTAACTATGGAGACCTTCAGCTTGGGTGGCTTTGTGTTTTCCCCCTGGTGGTGAGATGGCAACATTCAGGTGTGCACATTATTTTTTCAGTTTGGTACCTAAATGAATACCAATAATTTTATGTTGGTACACTTCTTTTTTTTTTTTAACTNGGGAGCAGAATGTTTCTCTACCTGCAGCAGTATGGCTCTTTTCCACTCGTGTTAACGTCAGGCAAACATGCTCGGGTCTCGTGAAATTTCAGTGCAAATTAAATTGATTTTATTACAATCAAACTGAGGGAGTCAGACAGGGAGGGAGAGAGACGGATATGAAGAGAAAGCTACAGACTGTGCAGGGTGTCTCTCCGTCATTGGTATTGGTCTTGTTGAAAATCATGGGCATTCAACTTGTCCTGTAGCTGCAGGGGTCACAGGTTCAATTCCTGCAAATGCCAACTTATTTTATGACCTCCTGAGATCCTGAAACTGTCTTTGAGGAAAATAGTGAATTTTTACATAATGAATAAGTGCATGTTGCTCTGCATGAGAGGTGCAGGTAAATGCCTTACATGTCAATGTAGGATTCTGTGATGTCCACTCATCTTCTCATTCTGTCCCTCTCACAAACACAGACTCTTCTGTCTATCATTTAATATTCTTTTGTTTCTTAAACTTTATTTATTTATTTTTAATATTATCTGATTGGGCTGGCAAATCGCTTTCCGTTTTGGTGATTCTGTGTTTCAGTTTTTGGGTCATAAAAATATTTATTAGGATATTGTGACATTGATCATCAATAATGAGTGTTGGTCTTGATGATTAAAGGAGGAAGACTTGCCTTCAAAAGCAATCAGATGAAGTGTGAGATGCACACACACCGTGGCTGTCTTTCTGCACGTTTCTTCTCTCCTTTGTGGCGTTCCTCTGTGACGGCTCAGTGATTCCTGTTGCTCTCAGAAGAAATGTGCAGTGCAGCCCCGAGGTCAATGCTGAACAGAGAACCAGACCAAAGTGTGTGCGCTATGAGAAAAATTTCAACAATTCCTCAGCAGTCTGACACACACAGTCACACACACACACACACACACACACACACTGTACGAAGAACAAAACGAGAGGTTGATTGTGTGTGTANACACACACACACACACACACACACACACTGTACGAAGAACAAAACGAGAGGTTGATTGTGTGTGTACATGCGCTCTGATAGAGCCTACGTCTTGCGTTGGGACAATAGCTTCTCTATGTGGGACTTTCTCCTCAAGGCTGAAATTTTTGGCTGTCATTCCCTCTGTCTCTTCTCACTCCCATTCCTTCATTTCCCCCCCTCTCCTTCTCCTCCCCTCTTTTTCTGTCTTTTCTTCTCTCTGCCTTTGTGAATTGAGTCTTTGGCATAAGGGTAATTGCACACACAAACCTATAGACTTGTTGTATTATACACAGGGCTGCAAAAAACTGGCACGCCTGTATGCATGTATGCCCTCAAATGGAAAATATGACATAGAGACATGTTTTGTTTACTTTTTGTCATTTCAACTGTCATAACTCAAATTTTTGACTTCCCTGTTACATTTTGTCTGCCATCTGTCTTTGGTGAAATGTGGGTGTGTATCTCATGATGGTCGTAACACTCAGCCTACTTATGCTGGTTTCTGCCACAAGTCTGTTGTGTGTGTTTCTGTAAAATTTGTTTGTGTTTGTTTGCGTCCTGTTGTGCATACTTCAGTCCAGAGAGACTAAGCCAGGGCTTGACTATGTCTCATGACTTATTCATAACGGCGTGCGTGTGCATGTGCATGTCAGTACACATATCAAGGTTTTAAACCACAGGTAAAAGCTAGTAGCTCTGATCTGTTGGACTGACATGTTGACAGAAGGAACCAGACGGAAAGGCAGGAGAAAACATGGAGAAATGCCTCGTCCTTATATTTCTTTTCCCTCTTTTCCTCACAGGCAACCAGACAAACTGGTGGTAGTTTGGACACGGAGGAGTCGGCGGAAATCCTCTAAGGTTTGTGTGTGACAAGTAGTACTCAAAAATAAAGTTTGAAGTAATAAAAGCCACAGTAAAACAAAACTTGGACAGTGAACATTCATCAGTTTTCCTAACTGCATGTGGAAAAAAACAGTCCTTAATCATCGTCCAGTCACTTCAAGTACTATTACAACTACCAGCATATGATAAAGAATTGTTTCTACATATAAGTTGAAGTAATTTGTATTCATCTACTTTAGTCATTTAAGATATTTAGATGCAGTGCAATGTTAAGTCGTAATCCAGGACAAGTACTTATAAAACTGTGTTTTATTACCCACTGCATCAGCATCTGCACCAAGCAACAAATTACACTATAACAAGTAAACTTCATTACAGGAAACTGGAGAAATAGTTACCCGATATTGTTAAAAAAAACTTAAACACCTGTATCTGGTAATATTACCACTTATACTACACTTAATACTGTTACCACTTTTACAACTACTATTACTCTGTCATCAGTATGTCAGCTAATACTTGCTTCTTTTACCATAAATACTGTACCAGTAGTAGTTGTTTTTTTGTGTTACTCTTTCTACTTATAGTGCTTCCTCTGCCGTTCTCCTTAAACTAAGATTTTTCTCACCACTACAGTTCTCAGTACTCATGTTTAAAACACCTTGTTTTGTCCTGATGTGTCCTATAGTCACACAGCTGGCAGCCTGGCATCAAAAACCCCTACAGAGGCGTGGTGGTGTGGCCCGTACCAGAGAATGTCGAGATCACCGTCACTCTTTTCAAGGTAGGCAGCAGTCGTTCAGTGTGCACCGACACAAGTTTCTCTGTTTAACGGAGGCAAAGGTTGTTTGGGGAACATGGAGGTCACTGTCAGGGCAACGTGACAACACTGCATCTCTAAAGTAACCTGTAAAAAATGGGTGCCATACATGTCCACATGATCGATATGATGTGTGTAGATGAGCATTTCTTGCTGTATGAATACATAATAGCAAACAACAGCAATTATTAACAGTAATTATTAACATCCTCTTTCTGCAACAGCCTGTTTTATGCGTGTGGTCTTCATTTTTAGAAACGTAAATACTACTGTTATAGCTTCTATGTATTGCATGTCTGTAAGTACTCACTGGCTGGATTTACACTACCACATACATGCAACCTGATTCTGATCTGTTGCTCATGTGACATGTATCAGATATGCTTCCTGAAGATGTAAATGGTAAAAAGCCACATGGAATCAGATATTCTCAGATCCGTTTTGGGCCACTTGCATGTGGAAATAAATCGGATACGTATCGGATATCCACCAATGCCACTGCTGTCTGAAGACACAGATCAGAATTTCCTTCCCATTCCGACTCCAACGTAATGTTCTACCTTGTCCGCATATGGATGATGTAAGCGATCAATATAATGACCATTTTCTGTAAACAAAAATGGAGGACATGCTATATATATATACGTATATATATATATACGTATATACATACACACATATATATATATATACATATATAGCATGTCCTCCATTTTTACATATATATACATATATATACATATATGTATATATATATATATATATACATATATACACATATATACACACATATATACATATATATATATATATATATATATATATATATCAGACACTGATGTGTGTTTATGTCAAATACACTTGTTAGTGTGTGATAACAGGCTGCTGTTACAGCAGCAAAACTCCAACTCTATCTGCTTCTCCTCTGTGATTAAAAAATACGTGTCCTGATGGGAGAAATAAATGATCACACAACATATCAGATGTTTCTCTTTGAAAGTTGCCAACCTGCTGATTATATTGTTAAATAGTTCTCTCATCTTAGCCCACTGCATCCTGGCTGCTACATGTTAAAGCAGGTAAATACAAGTATCGGATATGGGCCACTTAAAAAAGAAAATATAAATATGTTGAACAAAAAATCGGAAATAGGCAAAAGATCGGAATTGAGCATCAAGACTTGTAGTGTAAACCCAACCACTGAGAATATTTCCTTTCTGGATTAAAAAAAGAGAGGGAAATCTACTGGTTTTCAGGTTGAACATTCATGTTATGAGTGTATGTTCCTCACAAGTGCAGTAATACAAGCACCTCTCCAAATGCCACACTTGCTGTGTCTGCAGGACGCAGACACTGTGTGTCTCATTTAAACGTGCTCAGCCTCTGTGCTGACATACGAGCTTTGTGTCCAGTGTCTTGTTACCTGAGTCACTGTCTTGAGCAGAACTGCTGCCTGAAACACCCACAGCATTTTCCTCTGCTTCATGTAGATGTTAACAGCTTTTTCCTCTCCTGTCGTGTGTGTGGACACATTACAAACAGTGGCAACAATAATGTAGTTTAAGCATTTCAAATATCACACTGTAATGATTACTTTAGGTTAGAATATGTTTCTGCAAGGCTTTGTGCTACATGAAGTGCAAAGAGTGCCATTCTAGTCGAGATATATTATGTATGCATTGAAGCATAACATTTGGACCCCAGGAAGAATAGTGGTTGCTGAGGCATCAACTAATGGAGATTGAATAAAATAAACATTTAAAGCAATATACTGTATAGAAAAATCACTGTTATAATGCATTGACATTACAATACCAAGTTCATGTGTAAGGGCATATTTTTGTATTCCTGTACCTCTGCTAGATTTGTCTAGTCTTTTTTCATTCTGGACCCGTCCCCACTTCTGTCCCCAGAGAAAGTATTAAACCTCTCATGAGGCACAAAGCAAAGCCAGTGAGGCAACAGCACGGCCACATCTGTTGGATAAAGTCAAAAATCAATAAATAACTATAAATAACTTGTCTTTGTTGGACCAACTTTCCACTACTTCAGATGTTGAGGACTTTTTACACCAGGCACAACGCAGATAAGCTGCTGATGAGTTCATTGAACACATGGACACATGCACATTACATCAGTGTATTTGGGCAAAGTATTACAGGTCAATTTAGCGTTCTGTGATTGACAAGACTATCTGGAAGTCCTTAAAGTGAAGACCAAGCATGTTAAACAGTAAATTAATCTGCTGAAGTACTGCAGTCATCAGCTGAAGTCAGCAGTGCTGCAGTCTGGAGCCTGGAAAGACGTGCAGCAGCAGGCAGCCTCAGCTGAACTTTAGAGCAGGGAAAATGAACTGCTCATTCCTGCTCATTCTGTTGACAGAATCCATGCAGACTGACAGTGTGCATAATAAAGCACAGGGGACAGTGAATACCAGCCAAACCATAGTCAGTGTTGACTGTGGCTCCAGTCCTTTATGAAAAAGAAACTACTTGTTTTTAAATAAAACAAAGCACCTGGTATGGATGATGAAGCTTCTTCATGTTGAAATTAGTTCATGACAAAAGTACTTTAAAAAAGGCATTCTAGCAGAGAGCTGCGTCGTCATTTTATTGGCAGACTGAAAGACAACAAACAAGATAATAAACTGAGATGACTGATAATGTCATGGTATGTTGGCTTTTAGAAGCAGTTTATGTGGTAGTAGAATAACGAGGGATTTGTTGTTGCTCTCTGTGTGCGCGTGCGTGCACCCATATACCATGCAGCAGACTGCAGGAATATTGATTTCCAGGGGTGTGTCACAAGAGCAGTCAGACAGAAAAGTCACCAGTGTGTGTGTTTGCTTATACTGTATGTGTGCACACTAGATCCAACAAAACATTCTAAGTCATTATCTAGGAGTCGATCAGCTACGCTTCTTCTAGTCTTCTAGTTGATAAAATGCCAAAAAAGAAAAATGCTGTCACAATTTAACATAGCCAAATGTCTTAAAATGCCTATTTTGAACAGTGGCAGAAAACCTTCAGAATTTAAGATTAGTATGTTGTGTGTGTGAAGCAGTGCACTGTTTTTGCATACATACTGTATGTGTGTGTGCATTCATGTGTGCTTTTTGGGAAGTGAAGGGCATCCATGCCAGCTCAGTGAGACAGAGCATCCTGCTGCTGTCCTGCAGCCACACCAGTCTGCTCATACCTGCACAGCCAGACAGATGGCAGATTAACAGAGTTGAAAACTGACTACTACACAAACCAGATTTTATATTTTGGCAATATTTTGTATGCACGTCATAAGTCATGGATGTTTTGGCTCTAGACTTGTATTTTTTCAATTCACTTCTAAGTACTTTCAATAGAACTATAAGGTTAATGACAATGAAATTATAAAGTTAAAAAAATCATTTATGCATTTTTATTGCCCAAACAGGACCCCCATGCAGAGGAATTTGAAGACAAAGAGTGGACATTTGTCATTGAAAATGTAAGTATTAAATTGTCTCCTTATTTTTGTCTTTGCTCTTTTGTCCCATTGTTCACCTTTGTCATGCTTTTGCTTTTTGCACTCCTTTACTTGATGGTCGTGTGTATTAATGTGGTGTATGTTTGAAATGTATCTATTTATTTTTAAACCTTGACAGCAAAAACAATGGCACTTAAAGATTGCTCAAAGGCAGCTCAAAGTCAAAGCAACATTTGGGAATTCCACATTCCCAGCAGTTAGGTGAAATTTTTCAGTCTCATGTGTAGGTGCTGCCCCTGTGTGGTAACATTTTGCCATTACATACTTTTATTACTGTAG
The DNA here is from genome assembly GCA_014773175.1 of Lucifuga dentata. Lineage (NCBI taxonomy): Eukaryota > Metazoa > Chordata > Actinopteri > Ophidiiformes > Bythitidae > Lucifuga > Lucifuga dentata. The sequence continues at coordinate 142,803 of VXCM01001519.1, read as the reverse complement.
ATTCCAGCCCCTATATTTAACTACAAGTGCTGACTTGCATCATATTGGCATACAACCATCATCCAGTGATTATTTGGCACAAGTCATGTTGTGTGTGTGTGTTTTATGGTAGTAACAGTTCGTGTTTGAGCAAGTAGTTGGTGAATGACATTTACAGGCTGTATCCTTAGACCAAAACCTGGAGGTGTGCCTGTGAAATATCAGATGCAGATTACAAATGAGTACTTTATTAGCTGGGTTGTCAGTATTTGTGTATCCATTACTTTCTTATTTCTTAATATATTTATTTGTCATTACCACATTTTATATGAATAACTACCATTCATTTTCCTTTCTTTTCATCAGTTTTTGTTACACTCCTTTTCAAGGCAGCAGAAGGAGAACAAAAAATGGCTTGGAAAAATGGCAAGACACTGACAATTATGTGCCCTACAGTATTTTCCTAAACCAAATCTAGGACCCAAAGCAAGTAATAAAAGAGGTCAGGTGGAGAAGAGAAGGGGGGAATGGCGTGAGGGATGAAGAGGGAGGGAATAGAGGAAAAGGAGAGAAGAAGCAGAGACTGATTGGACCTGTACCAACAGTTTGGCTAAATGCCAAGTAGGGTGTCCTGTCCATCTGTTTTCTCTCTCTGTCTCTGTCACACACAACACACACACACACACACACACACACACACACACACACACACACACACTCACCATCCAGGAATTGGAAACTTGCTGTTCAAAAGTAAATTCTCAGTGCTTCCTACATCTGCTGGTGCCAGCGCCATGACATTGTGGGCCAAATGAATGCAGACATGTTGGGATCATTGCGTTGTTCAAGGGCAATCAAATATCTTGCTGTGGCGCTCAAAACGTCTTATTGTTTGCATTGGCCATGGTTTTGCAGATGCCATTTTGAAAGATCACTAATTAAGTCTTCAAATCTTTTCATTCAATGAAACGTTGACACCTAATGCCAGACCAGTGCTTCTGAAAGACACAAGCCTGTGCATGCTGCCAGAACTAGTGTAATGGTAAGAATGCAAGAATTTAATTCACCATTTTTAAAAACAGTTGATAGATGCTCTTACTTTGTTTTTGTTAGCATAGAAAAAAAGATCTCATTTAATATTTTTAAGCTGTGAGTGAATACCTTTATTGCATTTCAAAGGTCCATTGGCTTTAAGTCAAATGGATACGGTATTGGCAGGAATTAGGCTTTAAACTGTAGGAAAGCTAAGAGGACCTAAAAGCACCATTTTGATATTTTCTGAGTTGGGTGTGTCACAAGTGGACATGGACAACAAGGATGGCCCAACACTCCTCACAATTCTTTCTACCATTGTTAGAAAAAAGAACAGCAGAGCCGGCCGAGTACTTTGACTCTGTCACTTTATGTACTTGTCAAGCCCAAAGGAAGGACAGCAGGAACTGCTCTACCTTTCTGCCTTTGATAGAAAACAAAGAAGACAGGCAGGTCATCTGGTGCTCGCTGGCCAGAGCGTGGGAGAGAATGAAAGAAAGCAAGAGAAAGAGAAAAAGACAAGTTTGTGGGTTTGCCTGTCTCTGCATACCTGACTAATAACAGAGAGATCAAAGCCTGACAGTCTCCTGACAGCAGGAATGGAGAGGACAGAGGAGGGAGGAGAGAGAAAGGGAGGGAGGAGAGAGAGAGAGAGAGAAAGGACGGGGGAGGCGCACAGAGAGAAAACAATCTTAGACCTTCACACATTCAGGTTAGGAGGGAGAAAAAGATGAGGAGAATGAGAGAAAAGATGGGTCTTTTTTTTTTCTTGTTTTTTTTTACTTAATATCTGTCAAGGAGGTTTTCAGTTCCATGTGTTTGTTATTGAAAGATTCTGAGGATTGAGCACTTTGTGGCACTTTTTAGGGTTTTTAAAAATTATAATATGTAATGTAATTCAGTAGAAATGCTTGAACATTGCTTTTATGTTCTGGCCTGCTTTTTCTGTTAGATTTGCATGCTACATTGGTTATTGATTTCATTGACAACACGCATTCATGGACAACTACAACTGTTACCCAAAAACCCTGGAAGATGAACTAATCTTTGCTCACAAGTGCTGCTGATTGGTGTTTTGCCTCACACCCGTCACATCTCTGCTGAACACATTTGCATAGAACCTGTTTTGACATGGTTCCTGGTTTTTTTCACGCTTCACAAAAGCACGAGTCGAAATTACAGAACTACCTAAAGTGATCACAAGAGGGCAGTGTTCTCTAAGTCCAGTGGAAACCATGTTTCAAATTGGCTTCCCACATCATGTCAGTTTTTCCTGTGTGTATGTGCATGTGTGTGTATAATTAAGATGGTGTTTAAGTTGAATGAATGTGCATCTTTGTGCTTGCATCTCTGTGTTGATGTGTGAGAAGTGTGTGACCTTATCCAAACACCACACGGTATGTGACTGTGTGTAGTCACTTACACCCCCACCCCCGTCTCCCACCCATCTCTCAGGTATCTTTGCTAATATAAAGGCAAGATGGATGAATGACTGCAAGAGTGAGTGCTGCTTGGAGGTGGGGGGGTGGGGTTGGGGGGGCAGGAGAGGANAGTGCTGCTTGGAGGTGGGGGGGGTGGGGTTGGGGGGGCAGGAGAGGAGAGGTGAGTTCTCCTGACCCCTCATCAGACAGTGGAGGAGAAAGGGGAAGAATACACCATTGTACCCGAACGCTAGAGATGATGAAATTCAAGATCCCCTCGCCGTAGCTTC
>VXCM01001519.1:87581-135081 GCA_014773175.1 Lucifuga dentata | reverse complement strand
CTGCACTAGTTTAAACAATTGGATTTGGATGAAATCTCATGAAATTGGGTACAGAAGTTCATGATCACCAGAGGATGAATTTCTTGTTAGTTTGGGGATGCTGACTTGATGGGATCCTGGATGATGGGAATAAATTCTGAATAAATTTCAATTTGATCAGGTAATATCAGGTAATGTCTGATATTTCCTGAATATCTCATATGTAACACAAGATGAATATTACCATGCTTAGATTCAAAGAGTCATCATACCTTATAGCACGTCAAATGTTTGGACTGGACACATGTGACATGCTATAAATGAAATAGTACATTCTAAATAGTGTGTCAGCATGCTAGCATGAGCATATCGACATGCCTACAGTTAGTGTGCAAACATACAACATTTTACTTATTACACATTAGCATCTTATCATTCTACCATTAGCATGTTATCAAACTAATTTAAGTCAAGTCTGAAACTTTAACATAACTGGTAAACGTAAGAATGAAGTAACAACATTACAGCTGCAGTGAGCTTCTCGTGTGGCTGTAGACTTTAACATTTGTTCTCAGTGTCTTACCTCATCCACAACATACATATTTAGATTGGGGGGGGGTGTTGTTTGTGTGTGTGCACGTGTATGTTTCTCACATGTAAATGCACANATCCACAACATACATATTTAGATTGGGGGGGGGTGTTGTTTGTGTGTGTGTGCACGTGTATGTTTCTCACATGTAAATGCACATAAACAGCATTGGGAAACCCTATTGTCCTTTAATGGAAAAGGAATTTCAAAGAACAAGAAGGCACTCACACATGCACACACACAAATGCACACCAGCTCCTTATCCAATCCCTCCACTAATTCCCCCTTGGTAGAAGGTGTTCATTGTTTCTCTTTCCTTCTAATCTCTCCTCTCATTTTTTTAAAATCCATATTACATTCTCTTTGAGTTGGCCACAATCAGAGGCACTGAAGCAGAGCATCACCCTGCTAATGCTCTTTGTCTCCCCAGATTTGTCACTTAGCATGGAAAGTACACCTTTGTCATGGAGCAGGGTGGGAGAGAGGCAGACTCTCACTTGGGGCAATTGTTTCTTGTCACAGGCCATCTTAAACCCCCAACCCCACCACCACCACCACCACCCCACCCCTTGAGCAAATCAGCTTTGCTCTGGATTAGGGCCCTATCATAGCCCTGTCAGATCTCAGCAGCCTGCTTAAAACAGCTAAAACAAACAGATCTTGAAAGTGAGAAATGAGTGAATGTGATTTCCAAAAACCTTTGTGTTGTTTTTACCTGAAGAACATCACTTGGTATCTGTAAAATATAGAGGTTCCATTTTATTAACTAAATACTGGAACTATTTGGTATCCTCTTAAAATATCAAAATAGCACTTGTCAGTTTTTTGTTTTTTTCCCCCCCCAAATCATGTAACATTTAAATGCTCCAGGTGTCAGTGCCACTTTGGTACAATGTTATCACAACAGTGACAACTGTCAGTGACAACTGACCACAAAACAAAAATGATAAAAGTTGTAATATTGTAGAGTTATATTGTTCACCTAGTTACATTTATTAGTTGAGGTACTGTTGTTTGACAATAAAGTGTCATAATCTGCTAATCCCTTATCTCTGAGAATTCCGATTTAAGAGCCTCAAATCAGTTACTAAATGCAACATATTATTGCACGTGTTTATGTTTAGTAGAGCGTTTTTTAAACTATTTGTAAATGTATAATAACTTCCTGTCAAATGTACAAATGGTCAGAGAAGATGGGTGTGCTAGGGAGAAGGGAAAGCACCAGTATTTATTGTTCCTCTGTTTAGCCTGTAACACACTTTACACGTGTGTGTGTGTGTGTGTGTGTGTGATCAAATGTGCACTACAATCAAGCATTTAGTTTTCACAGAAACATGGCAGAGTGGTCATTCACTCTGTCAACACACACACATGCATACACAAACATACACATACTGTATATGCAGTATATGCTGAACTACTCACACACATAGATGGACACCCACCCACGGTGTCTCACATGTTTTCATACACTCAGATCTGCAAAGCTTCGCACACATCATCACCACCTATGTCCACCACTGCGGTGAATCTGCTGTTCTGATACTCTGAACTGCTGCTTCGCGCTGGGAAATTAATCAATCCCAGACAGGTGGCTGGCCATTTGCTCTCTCTCTCTCTTCTCACTCTCTCTCTCACTCTCTCTGTGCACTCTTCAGGCCTTGAGGATGGCCAGAGATGGTGAAATGGGGGAAAAGTGATGAGCAGACATTTCATAGACTAGGGATGAACCCTTAATCCTGCTGACCTCTCTCTCTCTCTCTCTCGCCCCTTTTTTTGCCTCACTTTTTTCTTTTTCTTTCCTATTTTCCTCATCTGCTTCCTTCTTTTTCCTCCTCATCTCCCCTTTCTGTCAGTCTCCATGCTTTCCACCGCTCTGTCTTCCTCTCATCTTCTCTACCCTTCTCTCCTTCANATGTCCCTTTCTCTCTCTCTCCAGTAGAAGTGCAGAGCCAGGGCTTTTGGCTGGTGGTAATTTATTTTCCCATTAGCCCCCTGTCTGAAGTGCATGCTCTGGGTCTGAGTGTGTGTGGGGGGCACCGAGGGCCACCCGAAATAAAGACCCAGAGAGTAGAAGAGAGGACAGCGCCCTGGACACACAGATAAGAAGAGAGAGAGAGAGAGAGAGAGAGAGAGAGAGAGAGAAGTCGTAGTGACAGAAATGATGGGAGAAAGAGAGGGTATGAAATGTTAGCTTAGGTATCAGTTTCTGATTATGTAAAACAGCTGAATGAAAATGGAAAACTTAAAGAAAATGTCTTCAATATTGCAGTGTTTTTGATAGTTGTATGGCCACTGATGAATTTGAGTAATACCAGAATTCCAACCAAATGCTCACTGGTTTTGTCATTCAGCTTTTTCTGCTAGTCGATGGAGAGACATCCAGACAGTGTGCGAGTAAATGGACATTGTAATTTTACACCATGTTCCTGCTTTATTGTGTCAGTCAATTGGAGTGTTAAAATTCCTGAGTCACAGCTCTATGATATGTTGTTGAACAAATACAGAACACAAAGTAAAGATATAAACATATAGTCAAGTCACCTGTGACCTCATTGGAAAAGGTCACGGATCACAGAAGCCCAAAGAAGCCAGATTGTTGCTTGTGGTTATAGGGACAACAACTGGAAGACTTGGTTTTAAGGTACATGATACTGATGATAATTTTTACAACTTCGGGTTCCTGCAAATGCAGTTGAACATTTGAAGTACTGAGTTCTCTCGGTGTACTGTATGTACGTGTGTGTGTGTGTGTGTGTCGAGTGTTGCACAAACTGGCAGGAGGTTATAAAACACTCTCCCCTCCAAGTTAGGATTAGTCCTTTTAAGGGCTGGTTGGTTTGTGGCTCTCCTCCTTTCATCTGCTGCCATCAGAGACAACGCTGTATAAAAGACATTCTACTCTCTCTCTCTCTCTCTCTCTCTCTCTCTCTCTATTCGCCTCTCACCCTTTCTTACGCAATGCACACACTATTTGCCAGTTGTCACATTATCATCAGCATATTAATATGTGTGAGTGACAATTGGTGTTTTTGCACATTTGCATCTCAGACATAGAGGTAAATTGAGAAATCTAATCAATAAAATTAACTTTTTTTTTTTTTTTTTTTTACAAATTGATACTATATGTCTTACAGGCAAGTAGTGGCAATATTGAGCAGTTGACATTTATTTTAAAAAATAAGTTTTAATTGTTTTTTTTAAATGAAAAAGTAGAACTTTTATCCACATGACAATCAGAAAATCTTTGATAGAATATTTTTGTGGAGAGGAAGGTCAGAGGTCAGGCTCAGCCAAAAAAAAAAAAAAAANAAAAAAAAAAAAAAAAAGGGTAGTCCTTGAATTTTTGGTACTGTGTGTTTATTCTGGTGGAAGGCTAGGTTTTTCCATTTTTGGCTGGGGTTTTAAAATAAATATGGTCCATAAGGTAGCTCTGTTGAATAGAAGTCATGCGGTCTTCTTTTTCTACCTGTGTGTTGAGGAGCGAGAGGCCAAGTGGAAACACACATGAAAGCTATTTGAACAGTCCATTGTGGTTGTCATTCACATAACCATGACGATAGTATTGCAAACCTTTTATGTCCTTTGTTGCCTTAAAATACACACATATACACACTGCTTTGGGGGAAAAAAAAAAAAAAATTCTCACATATAATAGTAACTGATGAATAAATTGGTCCTAATCTGTGTGTGCGTGTATGTGCGTGCGTGTGTGTGTCTATAACATCTATAGTGTGGTATTCATAGGTAGTATGTAAAAACGCCTGCCTTATCAGTTATCAGGGGAGGCCAAATTGACACAAGGAATAACTCCATTGTGTGTGGAATCAAAGCGAGATGTGAGCACATTGGATGTCTCCATTTCCAATAACTATGACCTTGAGGTGAGAGGAATAGCATGGTGCCCCACCACCTCCAATCTGCTGACTGCTACGTTCAGCCAGAGCCAGCTGATTTTGGGTGGGTGGATAATCGGTGCTACCTCAGGATTATTGTATAGGGTAAATTGAGTTTGGCTTTTATTTTTTCTGACCTGTGTGTATGTCCATACCAGTCCTGTTGAGGTTTTGGCCTTCATTTTATACAGAGATAAACACTTTTTATGCTTAATTCAGAAACAAACAAGTCTCAGTGATGGCCACAATATGTTTGGTGCTAAAATTAAATATCTGAGTTTTATTAAAGTTGTGTGCTCTTAAATTAATCTTCAGACTGTTTCAAAGTGTAGTTGACATCTTTTCCTCTTATTTAGTTTTGTTTTAGGCTCAAGTCAGACACTAATCAGCTTGATGTGGAAAAAGTAAATTCATTATCATCATCTGACATTTTGTTTGACACCAGAATCATGTTTTTATCCTGTCTGTATCTTCCTAAATTACATATTGACCAGATTTTGAGTCAGTTTTGAAGTCATATACAATACCCAGAAACAAAACAAAACAAAAAAAAAAACACACACACACAATCACTTCACATATTGACAAATCGGTTTTACTGAAGTGGTAGGAATACAACGGAGGAAAGGAGTTGTCACATATACCATGTCATTAAAAATTCTATCTCTGTCTTTGTATATCTCCCCCAAAACACCAGAAATATTTTTACTTTGAGTATAAATAATGTCTATGTGTGAATTGTTTGCAAAATTGGTAGTATATGGATCAATAATAAAATTGACCATGTTTGTTCAAAGTAGAAACCAACTGACTGATGACCTGTGTCAAAAAGCCATTAGCTGATTGGTGTGTGTGTGTGTGTGTGTGTGTGTGTGTGTGTGTGTATATCCACTGGACATTTACTCTTTTTGTTCATGTGTTAACACTGCCTCGTGTATGAGTACCAGACCAGTCCCTACAAAGATGCCAGGGTCTTTTAGCACTCAGCCTAATTAATCCATCTCTTGGTGACAAAAGAACCCCTCCCCCTCTTTCCCCTGGCCCATCCCATTGGCATTTTGGGGCAGAGGGATTCAGCAGGACCCCTGGGCACCCCTCCTGCCCTGAACCCTGCTCCCCCACCAGGGGAGCAGCTGTGGATCGATCTGGGGCCAGCTGGCACCAGGGGAGAGGGGCAGGACTGGTACTCCCACACAAGTCAAATTGCACACAAACACACACACATAAACACATATGCATACCCACACACTGATTTGATTAACTTTATATATACATTGCAGCATGAGTAAATGTTTGTGTCTTTACAAATGTGGCATGATGTATGTCAGTTCAGTACCACCATCAGTCAACTGTGGGACTTTTATCAGTAGCTTTATTTACACAGAGACGCTGCTAGGGGGCAGCATACAGCCATCACCCTTCACACCCCTTCTCTCCTTGCCACCCCCCCCCNCCCCCTGCCCTCCACCCCACCCCAGGTATTTAGTCATTCTCTGTGCTCAGAGAAAGCATATTGATAGTCCTACCTCACTGTAATAAATTAAACTTCTGTATTGTCCTTCCTTTTCATTTTACTCATTGTCAGAACCTCACTGTCACCCTAATCCCAGCTACCCTCCACCTCCTCTCTGTCTCTCTTGTACACACACACACACGTGCTCGGATGCACACACACTCACACACACATTGATTGACAAGAAGCATTTGGGAAAATAGAGCAGATTTCCATTGTTTGCTGCCCCTACTCAAATCTGTTGAGACGGTTATTCCATTCTTTCACCAGGGTATTTGCATATCCTTAAGTATTTCCTATTTTTCAAGAGCCCCCTCCCTCTTTCCTCCCCATCCTCCTTTTTGCTAAATCCCCCTTCTTAAGTGTTTGGTACATTTGGCAAATTCATTCATAAAGTATCTACATGCGCTATTAGCTTAGTATAATAGCCAAGGCATAATCTGCAGAGAGATAAGAGGTGGAGAGGGAGAGGGTTTTTTTAATTCCTTGTCGTCATCTTCTCCTGATGGGCTGCTCTTTGGACAAGCCGGGGTTGGTGATACGTCATTATATTCTCCGCCAAAACAGCAAGGCACAAATGTCAACACGAAATGTCAAGTGGCCTAGCAAGATGATCAGGCGTTTTCTTCTGTTCGCTTTTTTGTAATTTAAGTATTGGTCTAAATCAGAAAGAGGTGGAAAGGAGGATGTAGAAGTGGATAGAGAAATGCATGGATCGGAGAGTTTGGATGGAGGTGTATAGATGAAGGGGGATTTGAGGGACGGAAAGGCAAGAGAGACAGAGGGGTGTTACCGAAACATTCTTGCTCAAGGGTGCCTAGGCAGTAGCTCTGCAACTACAGGAAGATGTTCATTACCTTTTGGACTTTATGTATGGGATTTGGGATTTAAATAACCAACATCATTCTTAAGACTTCTGCTGACACTGTTGCTCCTACATACAAACTGCTGGCTTTCCTCAACCCAGACACTGTTTAAAAAAAAAAAGTGTTGAAGTTAAAAATGAAATAATCCAACCTTTGACTGACCTCAGCAACTTTATTGAATTATTCACTCACTCAGTGCCCACTGATTGTTTTTAAGGTTACTCATTTTTAAAAACTCATTTTTCACATGATTAACTAGCAACTAGCTTCATCCTCTAAAAGAGATTTACATTTTTACTGGCAGAGACCTAACTTCAGCATTGAGTTTTTGGGGCTACATGTTCATAGCTAAAACTGCAACCTGATTTTATTTTCCTTTGGTGTAAATTATGATTGATTTTTTTTTTTAATCAGAATTTAAGGGTTCATAGCAGCATATTGCACTGTATCAATTTTATTGCCTCTTTCACCTACAGTGGGTGCTATGAGAAAAATTTATTGAATTACAAGAGATTCTGATTGGTTCAGTAGACTTGTATGTGTAGCTTATGTATATATATATATGAATGAATGAATACCCTGTGGTCTTCAGTGATAAGGCTAAGATTGAGTTTTCACCACAGAGCAAGAGCCTCTGAGGTGTGTATGTTTCTCTTTGTGCATGGGTGTGATGTGTGCGTGTGTGTGCGCACGTGTGTGAAGACATCAGGAAGCAGGCAGTGTAAAGAGCTTCTATCACTTTATCTGCCATACACACCAGAGTGTATATGTATATGTGCTCTCGAACTGGTGTTGTGTGAAAAAGAGCTCGGTGGTCTGCTTTGTTCAGCTTTGTGCCCATGAGAGGCTGAATCCTAGCAGCTCAATTCACAGCTGAGACGAAAAGTTTTTTCTTTGTAATCTAACAATACATGTGTCTGTGTGTGTGTGTGCAGTTATGAACGCAGTTTTAGACATCCATACACAGTGAATGGAAAAAGGGAGCGAAGGAGAGGAAAGAAACAGAGAGGAAAGAAACAGATTTACAGAAAGGTGACTGACAAATGTAGGTAAAAGGAGAGAATGTGTTACTGCTCTCTGCTGCTTTCATTCCACATGGCCTGTGAAGGTGTGTGTGCGTGCGTGTGTGCGTGCGTGCGTTTGCATTTGCGTTTGCGTTTGCCAGCCCTTCTCTAACCCAAAAACCTACCCGCACAGAGACAGAGGCCTGCAAACACATACACATTTAACCATGAAAATACAGCAGCACCCATCACACAAGTAGAACCTGTAAAAATAGAGGAGGCAGCAAACTCGTAATAGAGTGACATGGCACACCAGTGGTATTAACACAGCAAGGAGGTGAACGAAGGCTGCTATTTGCTGACAGCATGACGCTTCCAAGCCCAGAGGTGCAGCAAACAAAACCATCGGTTTTTGTTGAAGGGAGCAGACAAACAGCTGGAATATCCACAACTATTTTCATATCTAGCAGTCACTGACAGGGCATTGCAACAGTTCCTACTTTTCATACACTGTCCTGGTGCGCAGATTCCACAAAAACACACACATGCGCCGTCACTGATTCTATAACTCTTATCACTCAGTCTGTGGCATATTCCAATTTTTCTTCTTGCCCTCGGCCCAGAGCACATCTTTCAAAAGAAGTACAGCCAAAATGGGTTCGGCGTGGTCCTTTGATAGGAAATATCAGGAAGGATTTAACAACTAATTCCCAAATGTGAAATGCTTCAGGACAAGGTTTTTAGCTTGTTTTGGATATATCACACAACAGTGACTAAATCATGTTTAGGGTAAAAGATTATGGCAAAAATTTAAGTTGTCATTATTTATCTCAATATTGTCATCACAGTTATTAATACTGCAAAAAACTCTGGATGATTTTAGGAACACATTTGCTGGACTACACTTTCCGGCTATCAGCATTAGTTATTCAGCCTGAGCTTTACTGACTTTTATGTATTGGTTATGCTACATACAGTATGATGTGTAATAGTGAACGAAATCAACAACTGAAAGTACAATTTTGCGCATTAAATTAATTACTGCTGTGCTCCTGTCAGTTTTTCTCTTTTATACCTTGTATTTTCTTCTTCTGTTTATATTTAGGCCCATCAACTTGTCCTCTAGGTTCTCTTACTGTCCTTTATATCCACAGTTTCTGAGCAATCCTCACTGTTTTGTCCAAAAGGAGAGTGTCACCAGGAGTGCGCCCATTTTTAGGAAGGACGAAGGATGGCTGTGATTTGAAATGAACCCTTGATTACTAATAAAGTTGAAATTTGACTCCTACAGTGTCAGTGCTGTGTTCTACATTGAGCAACATGAGCTTGCATTCAGTTCATTTTTCTTCATTTTGAAAGTTTCTCCCCTCCTTTTCCCCGTTTCTCTCTCCAGGAGTCTCCGTCAGGGCGAAGGAAGGCTTTGGCTACCAGCAGTATAAATATGAAACAGTATGCCAGTCCTATGCCCACACAGACAGATGTCAAACTCAAGTTTAAGCCCCTGTCGAAGAAGGTGGTGTCAGCCACTCTGCAGTTCTCCCTCTCTTGCATCTTCCTCCGTGAGGGAAAAGCCACGTAAGTCAACAGTTTGGTTCAAATGGGTTTAGTTCATTTGGTGAAGCTCATTATGTTTAGTTCTTATTGAGAATGTCACAGGTGGTGACTGAAATTGGGGTCCAGTTTAGAAGCCATGATGTTTTTAATTAAGAGTGCAGTTCCATTTAGTGTCCTTCATGAAATATTGGTTTGTTTCTGCTTGTGCTCACTTTTGTTTGTTCTAATGTTTTCATATGTTAGTTTATCCCTCAATATAGCAGCTACTGATGCTATATGAATTGCAGCTACAAAAATGTTATATTAAGTTGGATAGTGTTTAGCAGTGTCATTGCTAATTGTTTCAAGTCAACAAAAAGCTACTCATTAGCGCTAAGTGATATTTGAATAAAAACAAACAACGATGTGTGATAGACATCATTGGTGTGTATCACTGTGATTGTGAAAAAGTTGTAACTGCACTGTGCTGAAATTTCAAAGGTGTGAAACCGCAGTGTATCTGAATCTTCTCCACCTAAAGCTCCAGCATATACCGAGAAAAATTGTGTCCTCAAACACTAAACGTCTGTAGAAACTAAACAATAGTCACCAAAAACCAACAACAGTATGATTTTTAATACCCTACTACCTAAAATGTACAAAGAGGCCTTAATTGGTGCTAAACTCTTCTCTGCCTGACTGAGCCACAGTGTGATGTTGATTCTCACAACAGCGTCTGCTAGCAAATATCATCACGAACACTGAGGAGCAGAAGAAGAACAGCTGTTTCATGTCATATCCAACCTTGACGCTTTTGAAAAAGGCCAGTATAGAAGTTACAGGCCTGTGAGAAATATACCCAGTGCCATAAGTAATCACATCAAGCTGATCTGTCTGTGTTACTGAGTATGAAAAGAAGTGACATGAGTTCATCTCTATAGTCTTTGTGTAAGAATATAAACACCCACAAGTACACAAAATGTTCACACACATCCATTTCTCATTGTCACATTCTTTGATTGTACCAAGTTTAATTGACAGACTCCCAAACACACAGAGATGCGCACGCACACACATACACAGCAATACTTACACTCAGAGCATTTCTTCATTGATTTTCATATATTCCTCTTTGATACCACCAACTTTCATTTGAGGACACACTCTCACTCACTCAGTCTCTGTGTTTGCCGTTTGTTTTTCATTCAAATTTGATAGCAGCAATTTTCATTGACAGACAGGCACACGCACATACACTGAACGAGAGCAGAGCAGCGAGGTCTTTGTTGTGGTGCAGACAGCGAGTCGATGGCGCGTAACCCCTGTTAACCCTTTGGGGAATGATGTCGACCACACACAAACAAACTCCATCACACCAGTTCAAATGAGCCTCTGGGCCGGAGGAACTCCAAACACAAAGAACAGAAAGGAGAATACTGTGATTATGATGGAGGGGTGGTACAGAAGGATTGGGGGTTGGGGTACACAAAAATACAAAAAATATTTGAAATAATGTAGAATTTGATGCATCTGTGAATGAATAGGTGTTTGGAAATGAGAAATAAACAAAGGGGTGCATGAGAGGGGGAAGGATGGGAGGGAGTGTCGGTAAGAGAGACAAAAGCTGAAAGCCTGAGAAGTGATTAAATTGTTGTAGGTGTTTATGAGAATAAGGTGTTGAGATGATAAAAGGTATAATAGAAAAAGATCGAGAAGAGATGATGGTTGGATTTGGCAATGGTTATGAGCGCTGTGGGTGGAAACATATTGCACAATTCCTAATGGACATTTTTTTTTTTTTTAAATCCCATATGGATGCTTGTCTGGGATTTCATCTATGTATTCAATATTTGCTCTGTCCTTTATATTCAGTCCCAGCAGTTGTCTCTCTATCAGGCATACTCTTCATTTCAAAATGTTGGCCAGTGTGATTCACTGTTTGGACAGTGAGCTTATTTCTGTAACTATGTATGTACGTTATGTTCTGTGTATTTTGAGCTCCATTGATGCTTATTGTGTGTGTGTGTGTGTGTGTGTGTGTGTGTGTGTGTGTGTGTGTGTGTGTGTGTGTGTGTGAAATGACGGGCCAGTGATGAGGACATGCAGAGTTTGGCCAGCCTGATGAGCATGAAGCAGGCTGATATTGGCAACCTGGATGACTTTGAGGAGGAGAACGATGAGGACGAGGAGAACAGGGTTAACCAGGAGGAGAAAGCCGCTAAGATCACAGGTAAAACCATGTAATGTGTTCGATACAAAAACTGTTGACTGGAAGTCCACCTGTTTTCTCTCAAACTCAGTTGAGGTTGACAAAAGTCACCTTGGCTACTTGTTTGTAATAATCAGTATGGGTGTTAGTAGTCTGATGGTAGAATTGGATTCGTCATTATCAATAAATGGTAAGTTGGTCTCTTCTGCCAGTTATCTTGGAAGTCAACAGGTCATCTTTAAAACAAATATAATAGATGTGATAGTTAAAATGCTGAAAATGTATTGAGTGGATAAAAACTCATTAACTATTAGTGTACAGTATTTACTTGCTTAAAATGACTTTTTACACATAAATGATCGTGATGTTCCCATCCCAAGATGACCACATAACCTGGCCAGTTTAACTCTGTAAACCTCCTAAATATTCACTTAGAACAGAATCAGTGAGACCCAGGCTTCATATGGCGCCTCGACTTTGCTTCTTTCTTGGTTTCTTTTTGCAAAGTTTATGCTTCTGTGAGTTTTGTGTGCACGCTTGGTTACTTGTGAAAGAGTGAGAATTTGTGAATTTATGAGCTTCCATTACAGTGTTTTGTCAGCTTCCCATCTCCTACATCCTTTGTTCCTTACTTTCTCTCCTTTCCTGTGTTGGTGGACTGGTACACTAATGGTGGCTTGCCTTCTTCCATACATGCAAGCCAAGGATTCATACTATGATCTGATGTATGGGCCCTGCTGTGTCTTGCTTTGCTTAATCCAACTTTTCAAAGCCTCCTCTCTTAACGTAAAGCTTCATGCTTTCTCTCCTTTATTTCCCTTCTCTGTCCTTTCTTGTCTCATTTATATGTATATGCATTGAGCGCCTACAGAAATGCTCCATTTGTCTTATGCAGTGAGTGCGTCTCTGAATCAAAGGCCTGGCCAAGCTGCCAAAATTCCTCCGCTGTCATATTCCTCCCTTGGATGCTGCTGTACCTACCCAACAAGCTGGCTAGCTAGCCCAGCAATAGCAATACTTACACTATGCTAAGTACTGCAAACATATGTGGCTTTTTAGTGTTTGCATATATGTAAACACTAAAAAGAAATAATTGTACATCTGAAAACAGCATATTTTACACCCCTGTGTGTGTTATGTGGGTATGTCATATATATGTGTGTGCTAGGATGATTGGATGCTCTTCAATGCTACCAGCCAGGTAATACTAGTGTAGCTCCGGCTATGAAAATAGGCCAAAAGAACACTCTGACCATGGACATTTGACTTGTCTCACCCAAGTGTAAATATATCATTAATTATGGCTGAATTCCATTTAGTTGTGTCAGTGTCACTGCCCTGATATTTTGCACGCTGTCTCACTGGCATGGCCTCCTGGCACAGTTACATGAAACAGAGTCACGATTAACAGTTTATGATACAGGTGTGCATATCCTGCAGTGACATGTTAAAATGTCCACTTTGAGAAAGGTTTTGAAAAACATGTAAGAAAAAACAATACAGTAGTCCTGCCAGGAATCCCATCTTTATGAAATGTATGATGCTGAGTTTTTGTTTACACCCTGACAGAGAGGTGCTGCTTCAACTCTAAGGTCATTTTTGAGAACCCATTTTCTGGTGTTGTTGTATTCAGCTATATTATTGTGATACTGATATTTTGTCCCTCTCCTATATGTAAATGGGGGTGGACAAAGAGTATTGACACCTTTCAATCTAATGTTGAGCACTTTTAATACCATCTCAAAAATAACCAGAGTTAAATCTCTCTGATGCAAAAACTGAGCATTATATGTTGCACAAATGATTTAACGCAGCACTGCTGTATTTGGATTACATTGTATTGTGCAGGTATACGTAATAAAAAAGGCCACTGAGTGAATGTACTGTATGTGACAAAAAAAAAGGAAATGGAATGCATGTGCGTTTGTATGAATATTCTTGATGAGGTGTATTACTTTGCCTTGTTCACTGCTATTCTTCCTCCCTTCCTGTATGGCCCTGTCGTTTACAGAGATAGTAAACCAGTTGAATGCCCTCAGCTGCTTACATGGGGATGATGATGATGATGATGGTCTCCTTAAGCGAGCACGCAAAGCAACCGCTAAGCCTGCCGCTTCCTCCCAAGGTCTTTTTTTCACCTTTCTTCCGCTTCTCTCCTCCTGTGTTTTCCTGACTTTTCTTTACTTTGTCTTCATCCTTATTCCTATCATTCCAGTTTCCTTTCTCTCTTTTTTTTCCTCCCTTTCCCTCTCTCTTTCTCTTTCTGTGGCCTACTTCCCCCAACCCCTCACTCCTCCTTGACATTGGTATTGTGATCATGTAGTGGTCATGTGGTCTGAGTTTGGTCATGTGGTGATGTGATGTACAATGTAATATTGTGGAAATATTGGTTGGTGTTTATCCCTTTCTTTCCTTTTTTTAAATTTATTTTTAAATTTTTTTTATTACGTCTCACCCCATTCTTTTTCTGCAGTTGGTAGTGAACCAAACCTGATAAATGTTGTCCAAATGAACACTATTTATATTGAAAAAGGAATTTTCTGGAAGACAAAATCTTTTTCTTCCTAATTGTTTTTTTGTTTATATACAGCAGGTGTTGGATCCGTTGCAAGCTGGTGGGACCCTTCTTGCTAAGTTAGATGCATTCAAGGTTGCAGTTAGAGTAAACAATCTTGTGTTAAGGCTCAACATTTCTTTCTGAGCCTCTAAATTAAGGGTCTCTTTATGCTCACAGAAAGCGTTTCTATTTGGCCTGTGAGTACAAAACACAAGTAAGCTAATGAGGTCTTTGGGTCCACAAATTATTCATAGATGAAGGTCTGTTTGGAATGTGAATAACCATGCTGTATATATACACACACACACACATGCACAAACATGCATTTGTCATGTCTTAATATAGCTCCTGAATGTCATCGTTAGAGTCAAGGAAAAGCGTCACACTTCTTATCACTATACCACTTCACATAGCCACACTACATATAGGCCAATCCAGCCACATACATAGACACACACACACAAAGCACTTTTCTTTTGGTCCACATTCTCACATAGCTCTCAGCAGCAATTCTTGGCATTCTACCTCACACACATTTTACACTCTTTTCAAATGGACCTGCACCCTGGCAACATATGAGCTACAATGAGGATGATGAAGATGAAGTGGACAAGTTTCAGCCTCTCCAGCTGGGATCGCCATAGCAACTCCATGCTGCCCCGGCAGTTTCAGCAGTAACCCTCCACACCACACAAAGTTTCCCAGAATGCTTCCGTTGCACATGAAGTGGTGTGGACAGAGTGCAGTACACAGAAGTTCCGGGAGCAGTTTAGGAAGACTTTTAATATAAACATTGTTTTATTTGCTGTGGTTCACACCAAAGTGCAGATTTTGGTATATTTTTCTGAATGTTTGTATTTATTTCAGTCTCTTCCTTTGGGATCTAAATTATTTTCTAGAGATGTGATTTTTTTTTTTTTTTTTTTTNTTTTTTTTTTTTTTTTTTTTCCCCCGCTCATTTCTTCATGCTTTTCTTCATCATTGGTGACTTTATGAATTTGTGGCAACAGAGCTGATCAACAAGCTCAACTTCATGGAAGATGAGGATCAGGAAACGCCACCTGCTGTGGGCGGCAATCCTTTTGAGGAGCCTGACGACGACCTCCATGACCCTAACCACCTCAACCCATTCGGTGATCCTGATGAGGAAGGTATGGTCAGTTTTCACGTGACAGAATCTTACTCAGTCAGATTTTATCATGCAGGTGAACACTTCACTTCAGACGTGGCTCTCATACCACAACAAAATGCAGTTTTTCTCTGAGGGAGTGTCAGTGGATTGAGTAATGCGAGATGAAAGTCTGAATGCACACATACTATGAATGTGTGTAGTCGTGTAACTATAGCAAGCTGGCCTTAGCGCCTTCACAGGCAGTCAGACAGCTAAACCAATATTTACTTCTGTGTCTGACCACCTGAGTAGCCGCTGTATTAGCATGGATGGTTTCATTTTGAATGACAAGCTCCCGCACACTCATAGCTGCTATCTTGTTTGTTTGGTTGTTTAAGGTGCCCTTAATCAGCCCTGTATTGTATTTATATGTCTGTTACTTGTTTTCATACCTTATGGAAACAACCCAACAATGTAAAGCTTTATGGATATAAGAAGACTGCAGTGGACATCTGATAGCCTGCAGATATTCACATTTAGAAAGCCTAACATAACAAAATGAACCAAGGAAAATTCACAGTTTGACTGATGGTCATTAGCAACTATTTCTTGTCTTGTCACAAGGAAAGATATTAAGATATTTTGATTCACTGTGACTTTTGCTTATAAGCGTTGGTTCAGATGATGTTCACTGAGCAGATCCCAAACAGTAAAATTTACAGTTTTAATCCAGAGGAAAAAAATCATGCCCTAGCACATCCAAGATCTGGATTCAAACACCAGGGAGGCAAATTATGTTTATAAACTCTGTCGTTACTGTGAGGCGGTTAGCTACATTAGCTAGCCTATAAGTTGGGCTAAGGTTGCAGTTTCTGAGTCAGTCCTCTCTGTCAAACAGATCCTCCTGCCCAGCCAGTCTCACGGCAGCATGTTGATGATTCTTTCTATAACCAAGATCCTTCAAATCCATTCAATGAGCCGGATGAACCTGGGACACACACACCTCCAGGGAACCCCTTCGATGAGCCAGATGAGGACATAGACTCCCAACCGGACCCAGAACCTCCCAAACCTAGGCAGAGGAAAGGGGTACGGCCTGTTGACATGAGCAAGTACTTGTATGCCGACACCTGCCACAATGAGGATGAGGAGCTGGATGAGTAAGTATGGGGAAGCAGTTAGAAGGAGGGGNCACCTGCCACAATGAGGATGAGGAGCTGGATGAGTAAGTATGGGGAAGCAGTTAGAAGGAGGGGTTTTGTGTAATACGTCAATGAAGCAGTAACACATACAAGAGACATGGGTCTTGGTCATGTACAGCTCACTCGTGAGTTATAGTCAGTCAGCATTTTAAAATCTGTAAACTCTCTGACTCAGGAAACAGTAAAATAAATGAACACTGATGGAAAAACATGGCTGTTCAAAATAATATACTGTATTATGACTATTGTAAAACTGGTAATTTAATCAAACCTCTCCTGGATAATTATATAGTCTTTGTAATAGGTTCTCCAAAACTTTGGCTTTTGAAACGCTCTTAAACACCCAGTTATTCTCATTCATTGTAAACTCAGAAAAGCATGGTGGCTGAGGAAAAAAAACAAGGCTCTTTTTATTACTTGCTTAAAAGCTGGCATTTTGGTGATATTTTCATCTATCCTCCAGACTTGCTAAAGCAGTTTTTGTGCAGTTCAGATGCATATTGCTTTTTAGTGCTGCTACTAGGTCTAAGAGTTTGATTTGCAAGTTTGTATTCAAGAACACTTTTCTGTTGCCTTCTGCCTGTACACTGCACATTAACGTGTGTGTGCGGAGAGAGAATGACTTAGATAAACACAGTTGGCTAAACTGTTGCGCAAAAATAGCTTCCTGACAGTGTTTCCTGTAAGTGTCTTTGAGTAGCTCATACTAAAAGCAGCCTAGTGTTGCTGTTGGCAGGCCGAGCCCTGAGTCCCTCCTTATTTGAGGGGTACTTGTAGTCCCCCCCNCACCCCTGCACACACACACCAGAGCAAAGTGACACAGCTCTTTCAGTGGGAACAAGGGCCCTGTTGTTTCACTGCATTCTTTCACCTTGTCTCTTTCCTTTCTCTCTCCCTTCATTCCAGCCCTTCCTCCTTCTGTACCTCCTTTCTTGTTCCGCCATAGCTTTCCTCATTGTCAGCCTCCTTACCTTCCTCCCCTAACTGTCCTCTTCCTCATCTCCTTCTCTCTTTCATTTGCCTTTCTTCTTTTTCTACTCTAATTCTTTTCTATCTTTCCTTCTCTTTCTCCACTGTTTACCCATTCCACATCACTGCAGTCTATCAGTGCTGCCATTATGGTTCCACAGGGATCCATTTACTACTGTACATAATGCAAATGCATTTTAAGTCATCATGCTGCTTGTATATGTTTTGAATTTCAAAACATGCTGGAGTGCTACTAGAGGTATCTGTATTTGATTTCGGTAGTGATGTACTTAAAGCATGAAATATTTCATTATTGCAAAGTTTGATGTTCTTTGATTCTTGCAGTTATCTTTTTCAGTGCTTTTCCACCAGTATGTTGGTTGTTTTTTTTTTTTTNGTTTTTTTTTTTTGTTTTTTTTTTACTAAGGAAATGGAGAGTAGTCTTTGTTTAGAAAAAAATACACATGCACAGGTTACAGAGGAATAAGGTATCTGATAAGATAGATTAGATACATTTTACTTCTTTGAAAAATACAGTTAAGTACACAGGTGAATATTTCATTGATTGTGTATGACCTTTGCATCAGAGCAGTATGCCTAAATTGTAAATGTAAGCCTCTGTGTTTTTACTTCTGAGGAATCAGTCAGGCAGATATCCATGTACTTTAGTCCTCTCAGCTGTCTAAAGACAGACAGGTTATTGACTGCTGTGTTTCTTTTGCTCTGTCTCTTATATCATGTGCAGATCTCCACAGAATAGAAGGTTCATAAGGGCAGCTCAGTGTTTTGACGGGAGCCTTTTCAATGTCTTTTAGCCAGCACTGGTCTGTTAAAGAAGCTCTGTAGGCCTGGCTGCTTTTCTTCTCTTCCCTTCTTTTTCCTGGTCTTCCCCTCTCTCCGTGGTTAGATAGACACTGAGTAGCCCTGGCCTTCTCTTTCAGGCACATAACTCATCAGTCAATTCGCTCTTTATCACTCTCGCTCTCACCCGCAATGACCAGCTCTCTTGTTTGTTTAGGACTGTTTGTTGCATGTTGAGTGAATGTCTCAAGGCTGTGCCCCTGCTTTCAGCTCCACAAGCATGCCTCTATATTGATAATGCCCTGGTGTGTGTGTGTGTGTGTGCGTGCATGCTCCTGCCTGTCTGTCAGTAGCCCACCCTGGGCAATAAGGATATGAGGTCACTCAGGCCTGACCTAAGTGCACCTGCATCTTCTATTACCATACTAATTGTGTGTGTGTTGTTCATTGTATTTAACAAAACTCTTATTTTTCATTTAGATTTTGCATTAATTTGTATTAAACAGTGGGTTGTTTGAGCCCAAGATTGATTTCAGCAATGCTGATAGAGTCAGAATTCATGGTTAGATTTTTTTTTTCTATGCAGACAAAATGCGTGCACTTTCTAACATGAAATCTTTTTGCCACATCTTGCTCTCCCTCTCCCTTCCCCTCCTTCCCTCCATCCTCAGGTCTAACCCATTCTACGAGCCAAAGACTTCAAGCGATGCACGACCCCCCAGTGACATCAGCAGCAGCCAGAAAGGGAGGGCTCCACCGCCCCCAAGTTCTGGCCCCGGCCTTGGCCCCAGTCCTTCGGCTCTGAAACCCAGTTCTGGCCCAGATAGAGAAAGAGTCCAGCCAGTCGGGCCCAGTCCTGTAGCAGCAGTCATAAGCAAAGAGCTGGCGTCCTCTTCCCCAAAGGTAAGCAAGTTTCATTTGATGTTATTAAACATAATACAAATATAGTAAAACTGTTCTCCATAAGAACAGAAAATGTGACAGAACCAAGAATGTCATGCTGGCTCCGATAGACTAGAAAAGTCCCAGTCAGTCCCTGGACTTTAGATTGAGCTCTAAAATCAGGGAATTCACTTAGTGTTAATGATCGTGGAATATCACTTCATTTTACAGTCGACAAACAGACAAATGAAACCTTTATTGTAATGTCTGTCCAGATTTACTTATCAATATCACATTATAGTATTCAATAAGGTATTGGGGGCCTCCTGCTTAAAGGGATATTAGAGGAACTGAAGTTTAAGTTCAGGTTTATTTTTCCAAAAGGACAGCTGGTTATGCAGCAAGTACTGAAAACAACTTTTTTAAATTAAAACCAAAGCACACAGGTGCAACAAGCAGCACTCAGTGACTAATGAAACATGCCAATGCAGAGTTTAACAACATGTAACGTGTTGTTTGAATCTCGTTCAATGGAAGCACTACTAGTTAAACATGAAATAAGGTGTATATGTTTACTTTCATTTGAAGATGAATGAATGTCAGTTTCCCAGTTAGAGATATTCCATTAACAGAAATAGTAAGACATGACAACACCAACTTGAACCTCAAAAATTCCAGCATTAACAACTTCTTCAACACACACTTTAATATTCTCTGCTCTGGCTTATTCATTGTAGCATGTGTTACGATTATAAGTGAAGTTACTTTGTGTGTGTGTGTGTGTTTGTTTGTACTTGTGTGCTGACATCCAGTGGCCCTTACATTACCTTTTTTCCGCCTGCACAATCCCATCTTCAGATCCATTCTTTATGCTCATGACACTCCCTAGCTCCTCATTTGAATATAGGTATTTGTTTATTGGGGTGTTGTCATATGTTTATTTATTTATTTAAATTAGGCAAATCATGGCTGGGTCTAATTAAATGGCTGATGGTCACACATACTCATGGCAGGAGTCAGACCACTGGTGGGGAATGATTGGCTGGGGGTGTCAGGATGGGTAGGGTTGAAAAGTGTGTGTATGTCAGGGCCCAGTGACCCTATGTGGGGCTTAAACACAGGGGGCTTAACTACAGTAGAGCAATCACAAGGAGGTGTGGACCCCCCATGCGCACGCACACACACACACACACACACACATACCACACACGGTACAGTTACTTAAACACACACACACAGGGCCCTCCTCCCAATGCAGCTGACTAGCTGACTGTTTTAGTGTAGCTGGGCGGTGATGCTGGCCGTCCATGTAATTATGGCACGTTGCCTTTATCACCCAGCTGCAGTTGCCTGTGACCGTGTGGGTGAGGGGGCCTAAACCACTTTAATTACCCAAAGCCAGTGGCCTGTGGTGGGCCACACTTCGCCAAGAGATGCCCCTGCCTCTGGAGCTTGGGGTGGAGGGAGGAGGAAGGGAGGGATGCACACAATGAATTGTGGGGAAAGCTGGCAGGGAGGGGCAGTTGTAATGAAGGAGAATAGGAGGAGAAAAGGGAACAGTGAGGAAAAGAAGAACGAAGGCCAGGGAATAGTAGCGAGTGAGAGAGATAGCATATTCACAATAAACAAGGATAGGCCTACAGGGTTTTGTTGACATATTCAACTAATATGAATAGATTTCTCTTTCTTTTTCTTACACTCGCAGACTTACACACACTGACACCCACCCACACATGCGCTTCAGCCATGTGAAGGCTGTGAGATGACCTTTGAATGTATGAAGTCAGAGAGGATTAAGTGGAGATATTCCCACTATGAGAGGCCAAGACGAAACCAACACATCAGACTATGAACGTGTACAGGGTATTGATGTGTGCTTGTGCCTCCATCTACTGTATGCATGCATATATCTGTTCTTATAATTTCTTCTCTGCCTAAGGCTCAGCTCAGTGAATATGTACAGGAGCAATTGTTACCTTCCCCCAAAACATAGCTAACCTCTGCCTTTCTCATATGCAAAGTTTTGATATGTGCATGTGTGTGTAAAATGTGTATTTTCTGTATACATTTATTTCTGCAAACTATTCATGTAGGCAATTGGTGTGTAGGACCAAGATAAAAAGAACACAACTAGGTCTAATCTTAGAATGTGAATGGAAATTGATACATTGAAAACATCCACACTCAATTATACATTTACAGTGTTCCCTGAAGGGTATGAAGTATCTCATACATGTTTTGTTGAATGGAATAATGTCTTTGCCAGCCAAAAGAGATTAGCACGCCTGTATCACATTTGCATTTTCTGCATTTACTCTGTGCATCTGTGTAATATGTGTAAGTGCAGCAGTTGAATCAACTTCCTTTCAATAGATCATTACAGTTGAAATCAAATAGTAGCAAAAAGTATAAGGTGATAGCCGTGGTAACCTGATCATATTCCTGTGACCCTGCACTTAAAAAAAAGGAGCTTGAAATGCAAATAAAAAATAATCAAAGACAGAGAGGTGGCAAGAGTTTCTTCCAAGATAAGAGAGAAACTGTGAATTAATGGGTAAAATTCTGACATGAGGTACTGAGCCACATCTTAATTGTGTATCACACTGTATGATTTTGGCTTGACTGTCTGAAGTCACTTTTCTGTTTTATTTATGAATTCACATGGGGAGGTAAAACACATGTAGCTGTATCTTCCTTGTTATTGCATTAAAACCACCTACTTTATTGCCAGCCTATGGCAAATCGTAACATCTGTAAGACATATGTTGTGTGCCCACTTACTCTATACACAAGTATTACACATATTGGATTGGATTTGCATTAAGCTCTAACAAGGGCTCAAAGTGCTGGACATTTTCTGGTGGAACACACCTTCACCAATGCTAATTTATGGGCAGGGTAATACAGCAACACTGAACTACTCAAATGTGTGTGTGGATCATGTTTTAAATGTTTTTTCCACTTCCATTTTCAGACAAAATGTATTCTCTCAGTATACAAACTAAGGCCTTAAAATTACCATAAAGTTAAATTAAAGTTCTATTAAGTTGAAGTCACAGTGTCAACAAAAACAAGCTTTACAGAGATAAGATTTATTGCAATAAACTGGCCATTTGGTGTACTTGGGGCTTCCCATTGTAATTTCACTCTCATAGCTCATCACTTAGCATCTCTTAGCACCTCCTGGTAGTTGTTAAGGGAAGGAAATGCATGTCTTTACCTTGACCCAGCAAATTTATTGTTACTTTTACAGTCCTTGGTCTTTTTTTTTTTTTTTTTTTTTTTTTTTTTTTTTAAAGCAATGTGAAATCTTCAGGTTGGTGAAAGTGACATTTCAGTCTGCCATTAGATGCTTCATGTCTCCATGCCAATGTCTCCATTGTCCTCTTGGTAAAAGATAGATCCTCAAAGGCGTCAAGTTCAAGTTTAGCTTCTGTAGCAGAGCTTAGAGGATGGAAATGTCTGTGGGATTAATTTAAATGAACAGAGGAAGTTCCTGTTGGGCGGGTTGTGAGCTCTGTCTAGTCTGATTCAGTCCATCTCTTTTCGCTGGGGCTGATTTCACCCCTCCCATAATTCAGCAATCCCTTGCTCCTCCTTTTGTTTCATATCTGCCTCCGTTCCAATTTCAGACTGTCTACACTTAGATGCTCTGATCTTTGGATTTTCATCAAGTTTCTGCTTCATGAATTATTTGCCTTATTTTCATATAAAGGAAAGTTGGAAGTGAAAAGTTTGTGCAAAGAATTCATAAATTATGTTGAGATTTCCACAAGGAATCAGACAAAGACTTTGCCGTCCTCAACTGAAAGTTGCTGCCATTTGGTGGGCCTGAATATACATAAGCATCTTAAAACTAATAATTCATTTAAAAATTGAGCCTAATAGCAATGAAGAACTAAACATATTTTGTATAAAAGGCTAATTTTATGTTTGTTTTTTAAGCCCTTCTGTGTCTATTTAAATCTTTTGTCAGTGGTATAATTCTATATGCTTCTGCCTGTACAGATTATAGTATGAAAAAGGTTAAGAAAAGATAAAAAAATTACGTGAAACAGTCTAACAGTTATCAGCATTATCAGTCAGGGCATCTTTACCACTTTTCCCTCAATCTCTTACTTTTGTGCACACACACACACACACACACACACACACACACCCACACCCAGTCTACAAAGGTGACAAAGTGAACCAACACTAGAGGTATGTTTCTTTTTCCCCCTTCAGTTGAAGGACTTGTGTGATTACTTATGTTAATCAAAGGGTTCAAATTAAATAGAGTTTTGGAGGTTCTGAGATCTCCTGTACCAGGGGGAGTCAGAGGCCAGAGCTCTCCTTCTACTCCTAGCCTTTGTTTTCACATCCCCTCCTTCCATGCAGGCTGCCTCCAAATTGAAATTAGAATAAATTAACATTATTTAATTGAGTTCGCAGAAGGCTGAGATATTTCTTAATTAGCTTTCACCAGGTTCGCGGCAGGAGAGGACTTCACCGGCACTGAGGTTGCTGTGACGACAGAGGGATGCTTCTTAGAGGACAGAAGGGAATCCAAGAGACAAGGACAGCCATCTTTTGCCTTCTTGTTCTTTCCACTTCCAGTGTATCTAATATTTTTCATCCAGTCAGAATTTCTCTATTTTCTCTGAGGATAAGTTGGACATACCTTTTCAGAAGGTAACTCAGATGTGGCCCATGATGTTAGTAAGGCTTTGATAGTACTAAATGTCACTAAACAGAGCTTAAATAAATTTGATTCCATTCATGCTTGTACCAATGTTAAATGAAAGTAGGCAGAATATTAGTACTGTCATCGTTAGAAATCAAGAACAGGTTACTAAATTCACATTACTGTCTTGATTGGTTTGCTTCTTTTTGATTCAGTGTCTTGAGAAAACAGTGAACCTCTAATTGCTTAACCAGCGTCAATTGTTCCAAATAAAAGCACAAGGTAAATGTAAATCTAAAAGTATGTTAGACATGTTTTTCTGAGTGATCCCTAATAAATTTGGAAGGTTCTTTTGCTGGGTTAAAGTAATGGATCAGATGATTGCTACATTTCTGATACTTTTAAGTTTAGAACTTGAAATCAATGTTAGCAGGGAAATGATTATAGTGATCTGTCTCTGCAACCAAGACATTGAAGCCTCAGTGGCTCCCATTGGCCTCATTGGCCCTTCTATAAGCTGTGTAATATTAGGAGAATAATCCTTGAGTAGACCAAGGCTAAATCAGTACCTCTCAATGTCTGCATTTTCTCAGAGTGGACCCCTCCCCAACTCTACTCACACTCTCTGAGTGGTCTGTTACTGGAGCTTGTGGGAGAAAGGGAGCCCATTTTCTTCTCACATGCAGTCTAGGGCCAATCACTTCCTCTTGTCCCATGCTGCAGGACATTGCTGTCACCAGCTTGGATGAAAGGAATATGACATTACTAAGCAGTCAGTCCTGTCGAATACATTGAAAAAAGTTTAATGAGATGGTTAAAAGCAACATAGTGTTTCAGGTGAAGTTGTTTAAAGGTCAGCTTCTAGTTTGCTAGTGGATATGGGTTCTCACTTAGATTGGGCAAGGACAAAAAAAAAACAAAACTCTTGTAGCACTTCTAAAGGTAGTTTTGTACACAGTTGCCATGAAAGCACGAGCATGTACGTGTGTGTGGTTTTTTTGAGGGATGTTGTGAGTCATTTTGAAACGGGGTTACCATAATGTATTATTTTTCCACCACTTCCTGTCCTGTGCACTTTTCGAGTTCACAAGTTAAGCACCAAGAAGAGCTCACTCTTCTCAATACCCACACCGACTGGTGTAAAAAGGCCTTCTGCAAAGCGCTGCTTGTAATCTGCCTTTGGTAAGTCCTCCTTAGTTTTATCTGCCAAGGATTACCTCACAAGCTGCAAGCAGGAGAGGAGGACCAGAGAGAGAGAGAGAGAGAGAGAGAAATGAAAAGCAAGTCAAACAGAAAATGTTGAAGATGGAACAAAATGAAAACAAATCACTGTGTAATCTCTGAAAAGGAAAGAGACCTTTGAAGTTGAAGGGAAGTTTCCCTCGCCTCTCATTTAGAGAGGGAATTGACTAATCCCTCCATGATTGATGTCTGCTATGAGAGGGTCTGTAGCAGACTAATAGGGCTTATGAGGATGACCAGAAAGTAAGTGTGTGTGTGTGTGTGTGTGTGTGTGTGTGTGTGTTGCGCACCAAATGTTTTGCCTTGTGTGTCCCTCCATCCAGTGGCCATAGAGGCCAGGGGTTTGAGTGACATGGCGGACGAAAGAAGGGGTAACTTTATCTTAATCTGAGCCTAATCTGCCCCGGTCCTCCAGGTGTGTGTGGGCTTAAACCCCAAAGCGATCCATGGTTTTGGGGTGAGGTTTAAAGGAACTTTGAATTAGGAGGGGTCGGTGCACTAAAAAAAACTCCTTGGACCCCACACACATTGTTAAACTTTGCCCACTTAGTCATACCATACCTCCCTCCCTTTAGCCTTAAGTGCCCCTTCTACATTTTAATTGAATTATCAACCATTCATCAGAATTTTAAAAAGGGCCTTGAAAGTACCGTAAGAATTCATCTGAGTGATATGTCTTTCAAAGTGTGTGTGTGCGCGTGTCCACACACACACACACACACACACACACACACACACACACACACACACACCTGTGATTGTGCCTGTGGTTGAGGAAAAGAGAGTGAGTAAAAAGAGAGTGACTATGGAAATGATAAGGCTTTAATTGCTTCTTTATAAAGCCCTCCTGCACCTCCTCTTTTGGATTGTTCAGGTATGCAGGTGTGTGTTCTTAGGTGCTGTAGGACATAATAAGTGGCATTTCTAGTGCTTCACTTGTAGATCATCCAGTGGGATCTTTGCCACAGCTTTTATTTGAGCACACTTGGAGCTCAGTGGCCGAAAACAAGATTTGAACAACATTGTTTCAAGTCCCTTCACTGTCTTAATACAAGCAGGAGAGAAGTTTTACGCACCCCTAAATCTCTTTATACTGCATCTTTTATGGGAATGTAGCAGTTGTCACACTTTTTGCTATTGGCTGGTAGTAGCTAATGTGCAATATCTTGGAAGTGAAGCTGTCGCACATTTTTAGTTTGTGATGTAGGGTAAGTCCTTTTCATTTCATGCAAGAGGGACTTAGTAACTGGACCAGCGGTTACTTTAATGTAGGTTTGTTTTATCTCCTTTGAACCAAATAATGTGACAAACTTTCCAGCTAGTCTATTAAGAAATGTGCTAAAGTGAACTAGTCGCAGTCCTCGACTTAGTAGTCATGTACACTTTCAGACCTGCTCTTTTCTGCCTCTGTTGCATTTAAAATCACTATAATTAGTATTTATAGACGGTTTGCACAACAGCTGCTGCTATATGAGGCAAATGTCAGAGATTCCAGCACCATCGCATTTGTTTATGCTAGTTTGAATGCCATTTGGTGTTGTGTTCTTGTGTCCTGCTCAGTGTTCGGACCCAAATATCATTGAAACACCACAGCTATTGTCTGTCAGGTAATAGTGCCTCAAGTGTCTTTGTCTTTACTTTGTGTCCTCTTTAATGTCATCTTTCTTGAAACTTCCCTCCACCTTTCTTGTTTATATGGCGTTTCACCCGATCTTTTTCTTGCATGTGTGTGGCATTTTGGACTCTCAACCACACCACGTGGCACCACGCCCCATCCTTCTCAAGTGTGTTGATGTATGCGTATTCTGTTCAGAAGCCAGGCACATTGAAGGGGTGACTTTGTAATTATGTTATTTTAATTGGCTGCGCTATCACCCTTCTCATCGCTTTGGAGCCCACAGTGTGCTGGACAATGGCAGTCTATAGTGGGGGTGGGGATGGGGTGGGGGGGTACACAACTGCTGTGTCAAGAACCCCCTATACACACACACACACACACACACAGTCAGGCTCTTTACCTACAGAACATAATTCCTGAAGTGGCCTCCTTAATGAGTTTTCCCTGCCTGGGCTTAGATTAATTGATAAATGGCAGCGTTATCAGCACAGCTGATCTCTGAACTCAATGCACCACTAATTTGTTTGTTGAAGATGGCAGTTAAAGGAGATTAATGCAGTATAGATTTATGAGAGCCCTCCCCGTTTTCTTCTTCTTCCTCCTCCTCCTCTTCCTCCTCCTTCTCCAAAAGCTTTTTTATTTCTCCAAAGAGGAAGAGGTGGAGAAGGAGAAATGGAGGAGAAAGCAAAAAGATAGGGTTGGCCTTGGCTTTCTCTGTTCTGGATATTTTGAAATCCTTGGATTTAATAATGCAATTGATGCATTTTTCTGATTCGGAGGGAAATTCATTTATTAGGCTATAGTATTTTGTGTCATGGTAACATGACACAAAATACTCAAGATTCAAGAGTTATAATATTCACCAATGTGTTCAACCCAGTGATACTCGTGAAAAAGCCAGCACCACAAGTTAGATGGTGTCATGTTAACATATATTTATCAATATCTAATCTCCTTGGAACATGATGACATCGAGCGATATGCTGCATTCATGTCACATCAGATTTACTGTAGATAGGAGCTGCTGAATGGGAGCAGCTGTCAACAGCAGTTTCCATGTGGTGAATATTTGTGGCTGTGATGCACCACTATGAACGTGGCTGTTATTTTCCAGGCATATCTGCTGAAACCAACACTGATTAATAACTGTAGTCTAATAACTTCTAAAATATGATGATAATTAGTTTAGCAAAATTGGCAACTGTTTTGCTCGTAACTGATCCTGGCTTCCATATCATCAGTCTCCACTGGAAAAAAAAAACCAAAAACACATACACAGACAAACAGAAACCTACCTCACTTGTCTGCCTTTTTCCCCAGCCAGAACTAATTTGCAGAGGCGTGAGTGTGGGTAATGCTGCTGCCGTTTCCATGACAA
This sequence comes from Lucifuga dentata, assembly GCA_014773175.1. Taxonomy (NCBI): domain Eukaryota; kingdom Metazoa; phylum Chordata; class Actinopteri; order Ophidiiformes; family Bythitidae; genus Lucifuga; species Lucifuga dentata. The sequence goes on along the minus strand of VXCM01001519.1, from coordinate 107,063 downwards.
GTTAAAGCCAGTGCTTACACCGTATTATGCCCCTGTGTTACACGTTAGTTGAACAAGCGGGTGGGTGGGCACACTGCAAGCTGGCACAGTCACTCCTTTGTCTTGCCTCCTCCAAACTGTGTTGTTTCATGATTTTTTTTTTTCCTCTTAGTGAATGATTTTTATTTCAATTTCAAAGCCTGGCCTGTATTCTCCTGTTACTGGTTTTTTTGTTTTGTTTTTTTTTTTTTTTTTNGTTTTTTTTTTTTTGCTATTTTACATGGATATGCCTGTGGAGCAGAATAGGCCTTGGAAGCAAAATGATCTTGGAAAACGAAACGGCTTTTTTCATTTTTGCATATTGCGTTTCTGTAGCCAACTGCCAAAAGGCTCTTTCTGCGGGTTCAATGTTAGTTGGGATGCATATCTGCTTCGGAAGGAATCACTAGCAAATAGCCATCACCACCCCTGCTGTCATGACGAATGTCATGTTTGCATATTTTCCCCTTGTACATCCATGGAACCATGGTACAAAATTTATAAAAATGTGTTTTAAAAAAAACAGAATAATAACTTATTCAATTCTATATTGTGACTGCCTGCCCTAGAGTTTAGAGTGCCTGGCTCAAAAGTACCAGGTTCAATTCTTCATATTCAGAACTCAGTGTGACCTGTTAGGTATAAAGGGTTACCACACTGTATATCCTGCTCTCACACATGTAATTCATCCAGCGAAGCCTGACTTACTAAACAATGTCTACATATACATTCACACATATATGCACACACATGCTTTCACTCACACTACTCTTTGGAAGAAAACCTTCTTTGGTGTGATTACAACAGTAATATGAATTTCCTTTGTATGTTAATGTGTATTATTTTTCACGCTACATTCCTTTCCTCTCCTATTCCAGCCTTTTGTCTCACTCTCTCCTCCCCTTTCCCATTGTTCCATCCACTCCACATCTCCATTTACATAATTGAACTTTTGATTGGACTTTGCTTGCTCCCCATGCCTCTCGTGCAAGCAGCGTGTGAAATCCGCGGCATAATTTCATGGGTGAGATTACATGAAGTGATCATTCAGTTTCACTCTATGTTTTTCTAATGTGAACACGTTGGACATACAAAAACCGAGATTAAACAAATTGCTGTTTAATGCTTTTGCACCTTGTTTTGATCCAGGTGCAAATTAAATAATTGAGCATGACGATAGTTGGAACCTAACCAACTATCATAATCAAATAGGTTTTTAGGCAGCAGCGTGCACAGGCCACTTAAACCACAGACCTTATCCTCTTAAATGTGAACAGGTATTCACATTTTTCAAGTGTGTTTACATCTTGCGGAGTTTTAGCATGTAGTTGCTAACCTTTTTTATGTTTTTGTATATCACACTCTATTCATTATCTGTCCCAATATGTGGATGTCGGTTTCCATACATATTGAATACAGCATCTGTGTATGAATGCGTGCATGTGTTCATGCTGTAGACACTGTTGTCATTTCAAGTGAGTCGTTGTGTTTGTGTGCTTTGCAGTGTGTGAGTGTGTGTGTGTGTGTGTGTGTACATGGAATTTTTTTTTTCTTTGCCGTAGGGTCCTTGAGCGGATTACAAGTTTTAAAGAGTATGAGATTCAACACCTCCTCAAATCTGACACTCTCTGACACTCTTTGAAGCCATGAAAGTGAGATTGGAAAGACACGGAAGCTCTTTTCTCTCCACAGAGTCGTGGGTTTATGTCATTGGGTTGAGGCCAGTTAAGTTTCCATTGAGGCATTATGCCCCGGAGTGAGAGACAGTGCCACCACTTAAAGTGTTTGACTTCTATCTTTTATATGATGCTGAAAGGACAATTTTAATGGTTCCTCATACTGTCAAATAAAGCAAGCACATTTAATTGCTTATAATACCATATGACTTCTTTTGTTTGCGTTTATCTGTTTTTGTTTGGAACAGCAGGAAGAAACAGTAGTAGACAGACTCTAAGCTGGATAACTTAAGTTGAAAGCCCATGTATCGACAAATATCTGCCCTGAGCAAAATGCTGAATCATTTACAGCTCCAGGAGTTTTGTTGTGTTGCTGACTGTGATCTGACCTCCAAAGAAGGAAAATTAATTTTTTTTTTTTTTGCAGCAACCAGTCATGAAATTTCATTGTTCTTCATTTACTTTGTGGTTTAAAATACCCAATGTTTTGAAATAATGTACAAAAAAAAGCAGTGAGTAATTTTGTCCTATGACTTATTTGGATAATTAATATCAGCATTTAGGATCCCAGTACCTTAAAAATAATTAGCATTGTCTGATTAGTCTGAGATTATGCTCAAATGTTTTAAACTAATCCTATGTACCCTGTCCCTTCTTGGTCATTAGAGATTAAAGATATTACTAATAACAGTATTGTTAGACTGATTGCAAGTCATTGGGTGTTTGGTAAATTGCTCTAAAATGTATCGTAAATTACATCTATAGGATAGTGTAATATGTATTAATACAGTGCCCAAATCTGAATCAGAAATGTTCAATGTCTGACTCAAAAATGATGACAATTTTATAATTTTCTATGTCATTGTTTATCCTCTTAACCCATTATTCAGGATCTCAAGTCAGATCCCATTCTCCCAAAAATCCCTCTGCTAACACTTAAAATCCTCCTAACACCAGCACCAACAGGAACCTGGGTGCTTCCATCCCCAGGTTTACTTCCTATCTTGTCATTCAGACATTGTAGTCAGCTAAACACCCCCCCCCCNTCCCCCCTCCTCCTCCTCCCTCTCACATCCTTTTTTCCTTCTTACATTTTTCCTTTCTTTGCCCTGTCGGATGTATGTTGTTGACACTGAGGCATCAGGAATAATGGAATCTCTTGTCAGTGGCTTGTATTTCTGGCCCAGGCTGTTAGCGCTCTGTATAATAGTNAATAATGGAATCTCTTGTCAGTGGCTTGTATTTCTGGCCCAGGCTGTTAGCGCTCTGTATAATAGTAGCGAAGGAGGAGGAAGAGGGGAGGTTATGTGCCACTGATAGTAATGAAGGTTGCCTTTTCATTTTTTAATACAGAATGTTTGTGGGCCAAGGCAATGCTCTCCGCTAATCCTGCCCTCAAGCTGAGCTAGCTACACGGCTGTGTCAGTGTTACACACATATGAACTCAAATTCACACACGCACATATACACTTTTCTTTAGGCAAGATGGCAAACTGTTTGATAAGTCAGGGTGCATTTCTGTTCCTCATGAAAATTTCAGTCTTTCCACGTTTGTGTCTTTAGGAAATACAGCCCATCCCAGATGTGTATACATGGAATCTCATACTCTTTANCAGCCCATTCCTGTTTAAAAAAAAAAAAGATATGGTATTTGTTCAATATTTGATAGATATGAAAGCCTAAGTGTGTCAATGCATTTGTAAACCTTTATCTGGAAAGAGTGTAATGGAACAGTCGACTGAGAAAATGACATCAGTTGGGGTTGTTATGAATGTATTGTCACTACTAGTCACTCGCCACTGTTGGTGAATATACACAATACTGTTTCTAAAAACAAGTTATTCATGGATTTAAAAAATAATGCATTGATTAATTCACATGTTATAGAAATTACTGTATACACCTGCTTGGTTTTGCAGTGGTTTTAATGTACCTCTGTCAATATACTGGCCCCATCTTCTCTACAGACAGCCTTAGTTTTTTTTTATTTTCTTTTTAAATTTACTTCCATATACTGGTTACACATGTATTTGTATTGAATTTGGTATGTGAGTGAAGCTCTTACTTACTACTACTGTTATTTTTGTGTGTGTGCCTGTTCTCTTTTAAAGTATAAAATTAAGCCTGTATATTTGTGTGTTTTGTACCTGCATGTGTGTTGATGCGTCAGTATGTATGAGAGAGTGTGTCTAAAAGTGTGTTGTTTCCCACTGGCTATTGTGTGTGTGTGTGTGTGTGTGTGTGTGTGTACTTTCCACTGGCTAGGGTGCAGGGTCTGGCGCTGGAGTGTGCTGTGTGTCTAATTGCTTTAATAGCACCTGGTCTCTAATCCCAGGTAATTAGAGTGCTCTATTAGACAGCTACTTTCAACCGTCACTTGAAAAAGCAGAAAGAAGGCCTGGAGGAAGACCACTCAACACACAGAAACATGCGTTACACACCCAGATACACACATGAAAACAGTGGTGGAAGTGGGAGACAATTAGAGAACAAGTTTAGTTCACAGTAGCATAGTGGGGAGTATCTGTGTGAGGAAAATGTGACATCTTGTAGCTCCTATGGTCATTGTTATTACCTTGTATGAGTGTGCAATACCTTAGAGTAAAATGACAAAATTATGTATTTGTCTTTCCTTCTTTTTTTCTTTCATTGGTTTGAGCGGCACGCAGACATTGTCAAGGCTGCCTAGAACGTGTCTGGAGAAGCTGTGGGGAAAGGTTAAGGCCCTCTTTTAAAGATGAGCCGGAAATGTCAAGTGTCCACCCCTCGGGCTCACACCACCTTCTCCCTGTACTTAGAGTGCCACAGGGGCGTGTAGGGCGTCTCAGACACACACAAGCACTGGCACAAAGGTTAGATGTTGCTATTAGAGTTAACTTCTGGTCTCTTTCATCTGTTTTGGCCCTTGTGGCTTCTCCTCAAGCTTCAGGCTCGCGGTCACAGGTTGAACTAGAGCAGTAGATGAGCATGACCAAGCCAGGTGCTCGCAGGCTGCAGCTAACTGGCTAATGTTACGCCACTCTTTTTCTTAATATTTATGTTTCAGCTTTTTTTAAATTTTTTTTTTTAAATCAGTTGACAATAGAAACAAAATATCTAAAGGAATTTTTTTCCCCCCATGGTCTGTCCATTTCAGTGCATTTCTATTACAAAGCACAAGGTGTTCGGGTGTTGAATACTTAAACATACCTTTTGTCTCAATTTGTAAATGACAAAAGCTGGTAACTTTGATCTCGGTCCCTGGCCTGCGCTCCTGTCAGTGTCACGCTTCTCTTTGTTGCAGTATCAGAAAGTGTCCAACAGAGGGGGTTGCTTGGCCACCACAAGCCTTGTTTATGGGACTGAAGCTGTGGTGGCTCCATTGTCAGCTCTGTTTTCTCTGAAGTCTTCACTGTGTATGATTAAAAACTGGGTGATGGTGCTCAGTAGAAACTCTTGCATAAGTAACCTCTCTTTAATTTACTTTTCACTTTGACCTTTACATAACATTCACAGCTGACAGCCACAGCAGCATCATGACAAACATTACATAGTAGTTGCTTTAATGACATTTAAAATTTATAACAAAGTAAACAGTTGAGTAGACATGATAGATTGATTGCAGGCCCTGAAAGTGTGGAGTCTTGTAATCCTTGTCCTTCAAAAGACAAGAACTACAAGTCTTACAATAGACCCCCTCTGAAAAAAATAAAAATACAATAAAAGGTCTTTAATACAGCACAGTGTATCATAAATTCTGTTATGTAACACTTTGTACATTTTCCATTTCCACATTTAATAGAAATGCAAATTTTATTTTAGTGTATGATCTAATATGCACAAACGTTATCAGCACATTTCATAGCGTTTTTGATCACTTCTAATGAATGAAAGTGAATCGTCTTGAAATTCAGTGACATTTTTGGTGTTTGTTGCTAAACTCCAAAATGATCTTAGCAAATTATCCTGCATTTGTCCTTACATAACCTAATTAGTCAGCAGCCAGTTAATCAGAATAGCATTGGTTCTGCTGTCTGTCTGTCTCCCCTTCACTCAAGATGTGGATTTGTAGTCTGGGACTTGAGAATCTCCCTGTGGTCAAAGCTTTCAATGCAGATAAGACTTCAGAGACGGAGCTAATTAATACGATGTTTACATTATCCGCGGTTGTTTACTGCTTTGAGTGTAACCCTTAGTAACGGTGTGTATGTACGTGCATACATGCGTACATGTGTCTCAGTATATTGAAACATATACTAGAAAGCTTATTTGTCTAGTGAAAGTCACTAAGAAAAACATGTTTTTGAGAAACTAGACCACACTCTGAGCTTGCCTCTGCCAAAACTTCCTCATAATTTTCAATATTAAAAATCGAAAAATTTTAACATTTGATGCAGATCTGCATCACTATACAAATAGTTACAGACAAGCAAAGGACATTTCATTTAAATTTAGTAGTAGCTTTGGGTTTAGAAAATGGATGGGTGGATGGAGTAGTAGCTTAAAAAAGAATTGTGAGAATGTTTTAGAAAGCCTTATCTCGGAATGTTAACTTGGACCTGAATCCACAGCCAGACTTATCACTTGTTCCTAGGCCCCCGGCCCTTGCTAACCAGCAAACAAACACAATTGCACTGAAAACACAGCCTCCTTAGTAGAGGTAATAACAGAGCAGCTTAAAGGTGGGGGGAGGAAGGGAGGGCACAGCTGAAGCTAAATAAAATAGTAACAATATAAAATCATACTGCCAGACCAGTACAGAGAGAACGGAGGATAGATCCAGTGTTTTCTGATACCGATTAAAAACAATAATTTAGCTTTCATTATTTTTTTCCCTATGTTTTTCCCTCCTTGAATGAATTATTCTAGAAAACAGGATACCTCAGGAAATAAAGGGCTATTCCAAAGTTTTTCATTTTCAAGAATCACTGTTACAAGATATCCATTCTTCTTATTTTGTTTTAATTCAACGGTGATATCATTTATATCTATAGCTCATTTTGGATCAGTGCTCTTCAATTTATGAAACAGAATTGTGAAATTACAACAGTTGAGTAGCCTCTACTCTCCCTCCATATCCATCCACTGCACTTAACACCCTCCTCCTCTCTCTGTCCTTCCCTGCCTGCAGCCCAGCCCCATCCCGAGCCCGGTGCTGGGAGGGAAGCCCAACGCCAGTCAGTCTCTGCTGGTCTGGTGCCGCGAGGTCACAAAGAACTACCGCGGTGTGAAGATCACCAACTTCACCACCTCCTGGAGGAATGGGCTGGCCTTCTGTGCCCTGCTGCACCACTTCAGACCTGACATAATGTAGGAGATGCGCGCACACACACACACACAGAGTTATCTGTTATCAGACTGTTTTTGTTTTTTTTGGATCATCATCCCCATATGTGTTGAAAAATGACAGATGTATACACATATGCATGCTAAACGAATCAGTCATTCTCACTTTGAATGCAGAATGGCATGTTTCCCATTAACATCAATCAGGTTATTCTTGTGTGCACATAATTGTGCATCAGTGTTGTGTGTATGAGATTTTTTTTAAACTTATGCTATTAAATGTGTTTATCACTAAAGAAAGTATGTGTTAAACCTGTAGCCCCCATCAACAGAGCTGACATGAAGATAATTTATCAAAACAGCAGTGTGTGTGTGTGTGTGTGTGTGTGTGTATGCGCGCGTGTGCGTTTTTTTTACGCCAGTGCATTTCTTAGCGTTATTTTTACATATTTTCCACTCTATTAGTTTTGTTGATTGTGCTGCTATGGAATTTCATGTTACCATTCTAATACCATTACATGTGACACATATTTAAACACACCTCTCCCTGCTATCTCTCTCTGTCTCTTTCTCTCTGTCTCCCTCCTCTCCGACCCTGCTGTTTTTTCAGAGACTACAAGTCGCTCAATCCTCAGGATATTAAAGAAAACAACAAAAAGGTAAGAGGCAGCCACTGCTGGGCCTTCCACACCACTTAGCTCCCTCCCATTCTGATTTCCATTGGCCTTATTTGGAGATTTACCATTAATCCCTGGATACAGTGTGTATGTGCATTTAGCTAGTTAAAGGAGGTGAAACATAAAGACACGCAAACACATGCACTCATACTCACATCCAGAATGTGCTACATCCAGAATGTTATAGCAAGTTCTCTCATAAGAGATTCCCCCTGCTGTGATGTGAGTGTGTGGCTCTGTGTGTGATGTATATTAGTCACCTGGCAGAATGAGATGGTATCTGCTCAGCATCCTGCTGGGAGTTTAATAAACATCCTCTACTATATATGTCTTGATATATGAGTGTGTGTAATAAGAGCATATTTTGTTGTTTTGAGAATGTAGTCCTTTTTTTTTTTTTTTTNTGTGTGGGGAGGGGGGATTCTATGGGGGTGTTATGGAGGAGAGAGATCTAGAGATTTGGTCCAAGTTACAGTAAAGGAATTATGAAGAAAGAGAATTACTATTCCATCCAAAGACACGCAGTTCCATCCAGTTTGCAAATTATTGGTCAAAATTTCATTCTTCAACAGGACAGTGATCTAAAACATTCATCAAAAGTATGCAAAAATTACATCCATTCAAAAGAGAAGCAAAAAGTTTTGAGAATTATGACCTGGCCAGACTGGGTTACTTTGACAAAACCAAAGTCTGAGCCTGAAATGACCTCAAAGTGCTTTTATGTTAACAAATTCTTCTTGAAGACTAATTAGTTACATTTAAATTTATGTATTTTTGTCATTTCCTGTGCAATAAATTGTAAACCAAACAGTGTATTGATGATTTTTTTNATTTATGTATTTTTGTCATTTCCTGTGCAATAAATTGTAAACCAAACAGTGTATTGATGATTTTTTTAAAAATCTTTGGATGGGCTCAAACTTCTGGCCTGTAGTGTAATCTATTCTCTTCATATACCAAATGCCCTATTTTAATTCTTGCCAGTCTCATCATGCCCACACATTCACAGTTTGAGCTTCACACTCGCATACATCACCATTTTTCCTTCCATCCCTCTGGTTATATTCACACACATTGACTTTATCCCTACACACACTTTGCTGGCACACAAATGCACACCATGTTTTTTCCCTCTTTCCCTTTATTACCACTACCCCNCACACACACATACACACACACACATACACACACACACATGCGCACACCCTGTCCCCTCTTTGGCCCCAAGGGCTACACAACACGATATGCGTTGGGTTCCTGCAGCTTGATTTCCTCTTCTCATACACACTCTGGCTCAGCGATAACCTCTGGTGGCCCTGTTAGGCATGAATGCTACCCTGTTGACAATAACCACAGTGGAGGGAGAGAGAGACCCAGTCCCATATCTTCTAACTGCCCCTCACCCCCCCTCCAGGTGCTCAAGTAGCCCTGAAAAAATTGGTTNTCCCATATCTTCTAACTGCCCCTCACCCCCCCTCCAGGTGCTCAAGTAGCCCTGAAAAAATTGGTTAGATATAAGTAATATAGGAATATGCCGTAGAAGGTGATAGCCGGTGAATAGCTACAGCACTGTGGCTAGTCACTGTGTCCAGCGCTCAAAAAAGATCTACAGCAGTTACTAAAGTACATTTGGCAAAGCAAGCTGTCCTTTTGCAATACACAGAGGAGATGCAGTTATTGTAGATATCAGCACCTTTCAGAAGCACTTGCATAGCTCTCGGGTATGTGGATATGTACAGCATAAACAGCATGAGGAATATGCCGGACAAAATTGATTGTGTGTTTAGTTTTTGTCATATCTGTTCACAAACAAATAATCTGAGTAGATTTTATCCTTTACTAAGGTATCCATTTGTCATAAAAATCTTGAAAAAATTTCGCTGTATGTAAGGCCCTGAATTGCAGTTGTCAGATGCCATTTTTCAGCATCTGTCTGTGCACTCTGTAAATGATAAATATGTCTTAAATGGCCCAGTGCGCCTTCCTAAACATAATTCCAAAAGAAAGAAAGAAAGAAAGAAATGGTTTCAGAGAAATCCAACATGTAGGAGGAACAAAAGCTAAGAGTTAATAATTCAGAATTAACAGAATACCTACAATTTATAGAATGGCAAGTAAAACGGAAATTTGTAAGAACTACATCTATCTCTGCCTTTCATAGTTGACAGACAAGGTCCCCTCATTCTTTCACAGTCTATCTGTGAATGATTGCAATAAGCTCAGTCCGTGCTGAATTATGACAGATAAGGACAATCAATATTGGGGATGGGTAGAAAGAGAGGGAGACAGAGAAGTGAATATTTTGGAGATTTATAGGCTTTGAAATGATCTATTACCAGTGAATACATGTGTGTATGCTAGTTTTGTTTGACTGTGCATGCCTGTCCACACATGCTCCAACTGTGCAGTTAAAGAATTTGCATGTTATGAGTGTGTTTGCATTACATTCTCCTCTGTTTTGTCATTGTGCTCTTATGTGTGTACAATAAGACCAAGGAGAAGCCATTTCCTATGCTATCTGATAACATAGCGCCTAGCATCAGGCTAAAGAACCTCAAGCACAACCATGGGGGGTTGGGATGAGAGGAGGAATGTTGATGATTGACAGCGCTGGATAGCTGTCAGTCACAAAGAGGAAGTGGGAGGGGGGAGCAGGGAGCAGCAGCCTGGGCAGGGAATGATTACATGCAGTCCACATCTAAAGCTTTTTAGGAGGATTATGGAAAGCAAGAAGAATAGGTGTTTTGGAAAACATCTATTATGGGAAACTGTTCCTATAACTGTATTCTCCTTTAAGTTTTTATCTTGAAAACAAGATTATCAGTAACTGCGTATTGGCTGCTACCACATAAATGTCTATAAACAATTGCTCTTTATTTAGGAGTCACCTGCGTTTCAGTGTGACATGATCTGTGCTCATCAAACTTCAAGAGAAGATATAGAGAGAATAAAGTATGACACTGGAGTCAATAGGACTGTAACACATCAAGACTAATATTGACCCTGAAACAAAATCCAACACAAGAGCCCCTGTCCCTCCTCACACAGCTCTCACTTTCTACCACTCTCGCTCTTTTCTCTCTTTCATTCTATCCCTATTGAGCAGCAAAGTTGTCGCTCTCTTTCACAACCTACCCTGGGCGAGAGGGGAACAATGCAAGCACACTTTGCTGCCCTGAATACGTGTTAGAAACCCAATCAGGCCCTCTCATTCTCCTTATTCTTTTTCTTTCTTCTTTCCTTTCTTTTTTCTTTCACTCTCGCTTTCTGCCAGGGGAAGGAGGGTAGGAGGGGGAACTTAAACAGGCTTGCAATAAAGGCAAACTCCTCTTTGTTCTCCTTTTTTCCCCCGTCAGTTCTTTCTTCCTGCCTTGTCTTTGCTAGCACACACATACACACAGACACACTCACGTACACTTTTTTTCCTTGTTCAAGTATAGGTGTTTGGTCTATTCTTAACCTCTCCATTAGTGGAAAGGGACAAAAGAGGTGAGAGTGAAAAAGACCCCCTTACAAAAGACATCATAATTAATTGTAAATTGAGAAATGTCTCTCACTTGATCGCACCACCTTCTAATTCTCCGTTTCTCCCCTTTCTATTCTCTTGTGCCTCCAGTGCTCTCTCTGGCAGAAACAAATACAGTTGGACAAACAAGTTTTAAAAAATTAAACAGAATGTGTGACTGGAAAGTCACTGATTTCATTTCTTGGCAGGAGTATCTCAGAAGTCCTTTACTCCTCTGCATCAACTACAGTTGAGGTTCTCTTGACCAAAACACTCAGCTTCCTATAGCTAGTGACAGTGGGAAGTTTCCAGATGTGGCTGTGTGTATTAGTATGAATTTAAAGCAGGTATACTCTGAAAATACATGATCAGTAAACCCCTTTTCTAGGTAAATGTCTGGGTGTGGTAGACAGACTGAGAGGACAAAGAGTAGACAGGCATAAATACGGTTAGCAAAGACTAAAAGTCTGTAAGCGTCCATGTGAGGCTGTACTGCTCACTAGAAAACAAAATTGTTGAATTTTTTCTCATCGGAATGCTACCTCTAATATCTTCAATTAGCATGTTAGAATGCTAACATTATGCTGCTAACAGTTACCATGCTGTGCTAACATGTTAAAAACGAACGTGTTACATAACAACATTAGCATGCTATTTTAAAGTACATCTGAGTCTGATGAAAATTTGGTAATTATATTCCTCGGTATCTTGTCATGAACAAAGCTTTGAACAAGTGGACCGATATTTCTATCCTTACAGCCTCCCAGTTTGGCCTCATAGTTTAGCCGCTAGTTTGGCTAAAAACATGAAGGAGGGAATGAAGTCAAACGAGACAGAATCAGACAGATTGATATGGGGAGATACGGAGGCAGTGAAACAAGCAAGCAGTGCAACAGGTTGGATTTAGATCATCGCTATCGGGGAGGCCAGATACAAGCTGTGATACCTTAGAGAAATAGGGTGGTGCAGGAATATGTGTTTTGTGTGTGTGTCCTGTTAATCTATTTATTTACCTGTCATTGGGTGCGATAATGGTTTTCATCCCTTCTCTCTCTCTGTCTCAGTCTATCTGGTGATGGGGGATTGGGTTTGTGTGAGTTGCTTGATAATCACACCTGTATTTTCTCATCAGACTCTAATCAGACCAATTACACGCGTGACGGAAAGTGCGGGCAGGTTGATGCAGGGGAGCGATAAGGACACACATACACACAAATACACACACACACACACACCCTCTGTAGGATTAAGCACTCTGTCTTGGGGTATCTGCGTCTCTTATCGGGGACAACCATCCCTGACATGACCTGTCAGCAGTCATACTAAAGGTGTCTCTAACAAACAGACATGAACACGTTACACACGCATGCAATGCACATGCATGCATGCAATGCACCATCCAGTGCAACTATCCTCTCCCAATTCAGCCTATGCGCTCATGCTACATATTGGTTTTCTCTAAAACTCTTAATTCATGCAGTGAACTCTGTTTTTTCCCTACTTTTGCAGGCAAGTACCTCCCTTACACCTAATGAAGTGGTCGTATTTCTTTTGTGATTTTGCAAATCTTTAATTGAATGCTTGTTTAATTTGGTTTTCTCTTTGGCAGGCATATGATGGCTTTGCCAGCCTGGGCATCTCCAGACTCCTGGAACCATCAGACATGGTTCTGCTGGCCATTCCTGACAAGCTAACAGTAATGACCTATCTGTACCAAATTCGGGCACATTTCTCCGGCGAAGAACTGAATGTGGTGCAGATAGAGGCTAACAGCAACCGCAGCACTTACAAGGTTGGCGACTTTGAAACCGATACCAACGCTTCCATAGGCCAGGACAAGTTCTATGCTGAACTCAATGATGTCCAGCACCGCCAGGCTAATTCTCAGTCTGTTACACCTACTACTAGTCTTAACACTAAAACTAATGGTACTAAAGCCACAGAGGAGGAGGTGATGGAGCCTGATTGGAAGGCTGAACTAGGCGGGGTTTCAGCCACCTTGCCAACATCTGCGCCATTGTCATCCTCACCTCCTGTCCCATCACCACGTGTGGCATCAGCTGCCTCAGCAACAGTCTCAGCCTCTCGACCTGCTTCTGGGTCCCAAGTGACATCAGCCTCTGAGGACAGGGGGAAGATTCTCAAAGCAGACACACTAGACCTTAGTGACTTACCACAGAGGGTAGAGAGAGAGACGGAGAAGGCAAGACAGCAGAAGGATGAGCGGGGAGAGGATAAAAGGGAGGGAGGTACAGAACCAGGGTCCCCTACCAGGAGAGGGGCCTCCTCTTCTCCACCCCACCAGAAGCTTGGCTTCTCATATAACAGGGACGCTGACCTCATCAAGAAGAAGAGGGCCAGCCTGCGTCATTTTGAGTCCGAGCCCATCGCAGACACCAGCTCCCCACCAGTAAACCACACAGATATGCCCCCCAAACAGGTAAACATCCATACATGTAATGCCATTTGGGTAAAAACAGGCTATACGTGTAGATGCAATTTGAAAAAAATTCCAAAATCCTATATGTATATCCATTTCCAAAAAAACTCTACCAGAGTTCTGTAATGTTGTCAAACAGGAACACAAACTATGACCATTCCTTCAAAAGTATCAACATTTGTTTTGACTGTGTACTAACAATCATTTTAGTCAAAATGAATCTCCTTAGAGATGTGCAGGCGTAATTATCCATTATGTTGAATATACTTTTACATGCCCTTTAATGCTTAGAAAGAGATACATTTCTAAGTGTCTCCTTGCTAATTGTAATATCTCTATCTCTTACACCTCTGGATCAGCCTGTATAATGTTAGTTCATTCTTGTCTTGCTGCTTAAGTCAGGTATTTGGATTCTGACGGTGTTTGCCTACATGTATCTCCCTGGTCCTAAATGGTTGAATTTTTTCTTGCACTTTCACTTTGATTGAAACTTTCACAGCAACACCAGTCATAAGACAGAGGATACAGTGAACATTCGTTCCCTCTTGGCAGTCGCTAAGCTTCAAATCCTAACCGCATTGATGCCATTGCAGAGATGACCGTACCAGAATTCTCACATTCTGCATTAGATGGTGACATCGCTTGTCTTGCTACCAAGACCCAGACACATCAAGACCCTGGTCCTTAACATGTGGTGACTATAGAAGGCACCCAAGAAAACCCCCTGTTTTGACATTTCATTATATTTTTCATTATATTTCTCATCCCTTCAGCTGATGGCAGCTGGTACCGTGACTGTTCAGGCGTGGCAACTCTTTGAGCAGAGCTCACATCATCTTGCCTCACCTACACACTGATACACACCTTTATGTGCACACTCAGACAAACACACATGTACACACAAAACACATTCCTGCCTGCATTGGTTAACCCCAGATTACAGCTTTCTGTTTTCAAAGGTCACAGGGCAGTCAGGTTATGACAGCTGTGACACCCCATTTTGATCTGCTTTTATCTAGTTAATGGATGAATCCTTGCCAGCACCCAGGCTAGCTGTGAATTGTTGACAGGATGGACATTTTCCTTTGTCATAAACTTTGTAATAACTGTCTTTCACATCATGCTCTCCACACCACTGGACCTAGTCAGGGCTATGTGCCCAGCTTGTAAGCTGTTTCCATAATGCAACAAAACAGGCCCTGCATATCACGGGAGATATAACCTGCGCTGGCATTAAATAGAGTTTGTGTTAATCCTTTACTACCTCCATGTGTTTAGTATACAGTATGAGGTAGAAATGGTTGTGTGGATGTTTACTGGTGAAAGTTCATGGAACTGTGTTCATTTTGTTGCATGTCACATAGTTAGACAATCATATTTGATTAGATTATCCATGTTCAGCTCTTGTAAAGGAATTTGTTAAGAATCATGTAGTGTGGGCCATATTTGCAATGTTAACAACAGCATAGCTGTGTTGACAAATACTCAGTTTGAAGCTGGTAACTATTCACCGTTGGCCTTAATTCCAGTTGTATTAATACTATTGATGTACATCTAAGCTTAACAGTTCTAGCTATGCATCTGCCATTACATGATATATTTTTCTCTCTCAAAGGAGCCAGCACCTGCTCCTGTATCAAGTCCCCCAGCTGAGAAGGTGGGTAAAACTTGATAAAGAGTAACAGTCTGCATGTATTAACCCTTCTTTTTTTTCAACCTTTATGCTTTTTAAAATCAAATTATCATATTATTTTATAATAATTGCTGTTAGATTTTATATATTTTTTTTATATTTATACTTCAAAAATAGCTTTATCCCACAAAGAATAGAGAGGAGTGTGAGAGGCTGAAGAAGATATTTATCTCTCGCATGTTAGCTGATTTTTTGAATGTTCAAAAAACATTGTCAAATCAATTTAATTAGAAGTGCCTGCTCCTGATTGCTGTTATAATCTTTGTAACTGTGGCCCATTCTCTCAATCCTTAATGGCACCTGCTCTGTTGTTACTCCCAGAAGGTGCAGTCTCGTCAGGAGGAGCTGAAGGAGAGAGCCAGGCTTCTGCTGGAGCAGGCCCGCAGAGATGCTGCAATGAAGGCCAGCAACAAGAACGCCCCAAACTCAGCCGTCAATGCTCCATGCAGGTCCACAACAGTCTGTGATGTAAGTCAAAGTGGTGTGTGTGTGTGTGTGTGTGTGTGTGTGTGTGTGTGTGTGTGTACCTACACTTGTCTGGTGCTGAAACTGGTGACATTACTCACTTTGCATAATGAAACTGGCTCAAATAATGAAGGTGAAGTGCCTTGTTCAGGGTCACGAAATCAAATTAATACCAGTGTTGATAGAGAGAAGACATGCTGTGACCAAATGTACAAATACAGGGACTCAAATTTCATTCCTTTTTGGCACAAGCTCGCTTTTTTTTTTTTTTTAAAANTTTTTTTTTTTTTTTTAAACATAGACTTGAGGTCTTTACAAATCCTAAAAATGAACTCAAATCTCCATTTCTCATTTTTGATCAGTCATAAAAGTTGAAATTTACATAAGTAATGAATACATCTTTCATGGTTGGATTCAGCACTTCCAGGACTATAAACACACACATTATGAACAATTTTTACTGAAGCAGTTGGAGTAATTAATTTCCAAAGTCCCCTATGCAGACATGTGATTGGCAAATTTCTCGTTTTTGATCAGCCCTAAAAAAAATTAATTTACATAAGTTAGTTAGCTAGAACAGATTTTTGGGTTTCTGTGCAGTGAGCAGGTCTGTCCAAACACCTGGTTGTGTGTGAGTACTGAGTAACTGCTCCTCTGAGCTCGAGTCTGTGCTTTCCTCTTTACGCCGTGCACTGGAGTGTTAATGGCATCACCTCTATATGCAGGAAAAGCTACTAGAGTGACCACCAGTCTCTTCAACACTTCCTCTTGACTCTGCACAGTTTTTATGAGGTCCAAAATTTGCTTTCCCATAACACCTGTAAGCAAAAAGTACATTTGTGGTAAATGGGGGAGAAAGTCACTGTACCGAATCAAACTAGACTAAAGAAGACGCAAGTGAAATTGCTGGCTCTGAAGCAAGCACGCTCCACTGAACATAATATACCAGGAGGGGATGGGGGGGAGTGCTGATGGACCAGGAGTTACCCAGGGAAAGCACTGAGGTCAGATCCTCAATGACGTTTCCAAATGTTTCAGGGGAAGGAATGAGGAAAGAAAAAATACTGCACTGTGAGCGTTGTGACAACAAGGGATTTGAGGGAGAAATGAAATGAATACCTTTTGGTAATGAAATATCTAAAAGGCAGCAGCCGTATGCCCCTGCATTTGCTGCCTAAATCCTTAAAGAGAAATATGCCCTTGAATTAGATGGTTTTTAAAGTGTGAACGTGTGTGTGTTTGTGCACGCGCCTGCCTATGCATATACATGTGTTGTCAGTGATTGTGTGTCGTGTGTATGTTCATGCCGTAACCATTTCTGCATAATGTAAGAATAAATTGAGACCATCCAAGGACTGGTGTTATTGGAAGTCTTCAGAGGGAGAAAGCAAATTAAAAGAGTCTTTCAAAACTGCCAAGGCGCCGATATATTCCTTAGCGACAAAAAAAATAGTCCTCTACTGTCCCTTGTTGTTGTGCAGTAAGATGGCTGACTTCACTTAGATTAGCTCCTCTAAGTAGTGAGACCCACCCCTCCACTCTTTCTGTCTGTCTTTGTCTTTCTGTCTCCTCCTGATTTCCGTACTCATTTCCAAGGACAATTGGTTAATAACACCCTCTTTTTCACACACACACACACACACACTTGCTCACTGCTCCCGTGCATTAGTAAAGGAGGAAAAGGACGAGGGGAAAGAGGAAGATATTGAATTGTTTACACTTTTTAATAGAAAACATTGATCAAAGGAATACAGCTGGCCTCGAGGCCATTGCACTGATAATTGTTAGTGATTCAGATTAGATTACTTGATGTCTTGTTTTGATTAGCTGGCGTGTGTGTGTGTGTGTGCACGTGCACGTGTCTGTCCATGTTATCAGCTGAAGAGGCCCAAGTCCTTCCCATTTAATTCTCCATCCGTTTAAGTAGATACTTTGTGTTTAGCATGCATAAGCTATAATTTAATTCAATTAAAGTGGGCTTCATTCTTCCAGGGAAATGCCTAATGTGAGAGCAAGACAAGGCTTTTTTTTTTTTTTCCNGTGCGCAGCATTAACTGTTTTGGGGTGTAGCATTCAAGTAGATCAGTATGCAATGACAAATAGCTATACTCACTAACTTAAAGCTGCAGGATTTTTATGCAACAGTACTTTTCCTCTTAGCATAAGAACATCTTCCCTAATTTAAGCCAATCACAGGAAGTCACAAAGTAGAACTTTTCTCCCAAAACTCTCCTGAAGAGTGAGCGAGCATTCTGTCCAGTGAAAAAAAAGATTTAATTTCATCATTTCTATTCCCATCAATCATAGTCAAGAACTTGAAATGTGGGTCAGAGGAGTGTGTAGCTGATTAATGTCTTCCTAAATGATTTTTAAATAACATAGCTCTTCAGACTTTCTGAAATTCAAACTCAGAATTCGATCCCTACTTCCATTTAAGTTGATGAACACTTTAAATAAATCTGATTCAAGTCACTCATTGTTTTTGTTGGTAAAATCTGAAATGAATCATACTCCCTCTTAGAGTTTTAGATTCTCTGTAATTTGCTCTCATCAGTAAACGCTCCCTCCACGCTTTCTTAGCTTTTATCTGTCCATGAACAGTGTGACATTCCTCAGACACTGCTGTAACAGATTTTCTAGAAAAATGATTCCACAAATCTAAAATGTACAAGTTAACAGAATATCATATTAATGGTACCACACTGGACAGCAGTTGTTGGCCTGTGCATTATTTACTGTTTTCTTTTTTTATACATTCACACTTGAATCCACTGGAACAGAAACTGTCATCAACATATCAACACGCATGTAGCTCAATTTTGTGTGTGTGTGTGTGTGTGTGTGTGTGTGTGTGTGTGTGTGTCTTGACCTATGCACTGCCTCCTGCCATCCCTAATTGTAGCCCACAGTGCCTGGTTCTTTGATCTAAGGTCACAGGTTCACTCCTCTCTCTGTCCTCCCTGCCTTGTCTGTCACTTTCTGTCCATTTTATATCCATCACTGATTTTTAAAGTGTATCACTCTGTTTTTTTTCATTTTTGATTTATGTCTTTTACGAGTGTACTATGTGTGGTATTCTTTTTGTCCATTCCTTTCCATTTCTCTGTTTTACTGCCACCTTTGCTCTTCCTTTTTTTGTTTTGAGGCCATTGCCTCTTCCTCCTCATCCTCTTCTTCCTCCTTCACACCTATCAGTAGACACAGTCCAGATGTCCTGTAATGCTGTAATGTCATTGCCCCCTACCAACACTGCAGCCAAATGGTGATTAATAAGCATTAAAAATGTCAGAGAGAGAGAGAGAATTGTGAAGTTTCCCAAAACAAGGTCTAACCTTTATTCTTTCTTTTTTTCTGCAGACATCACTTTTTTTTTTGTTTTACACTTTCTTACAATTATTATTTAAATGGAGAAGCGTGTGTGTNGTGTGTGTGTGTGTGTGTGTGTGTGTGTGTGTGTGTGTGTGTGTGTGTGTGTGTGTGTGTGTTGGCTGCAGGTCTTCTCATCCATTAGCAGATGAGAACAGTAATTTCACACTGGCCTGGCCAGGCTAATTATTAGAATTCACACTAGGTTTGAGAGAAGTGTGTGTGTGTGTGTCTGGTAGTGTACGACTACACGTACGTACTCACACATGCATACGTGTGTGTGTGTCTTTGTCTAAAACTGTAAAGTTAAAATATGTGTAAACTTTGTGTGCAAGTATGTGGCACTAGTGGACCGTGTGTGTGTGTGGGGGGGGGGG
>VXCM01001519.1:67294-87416 GCA_014773175.1 Lucifuga dentata | reverse complement strand
GGGGGGGGGTTGGTATGTATTTAGAGTCCTCGCAAATGCCTATGTTCCAGGTAACAGCTCTCTTGCTCACTGACTCGTTGTGATTCCTATAATTGGGCCCCCGTTTGATTTTTGCCAGCCAGCCCCCCCTCCTCCTCCTCCTCCTCCTCCTCCTCAACCCACATCTCCTCCACTGCTCCCTCTCAGGAGCAGTGGTCTCTGAGGTCTCTGCGGTTGTGACCGAAGAATGTTGTCAACTATTCCCATCTGATGTCCTCTGCTCCTGTGTCTTCCCCTTTTTTCTTTTCATCTGTTGGCCAAAACAGAGGCCCTCTGGCTGAACGGTGACATTCCTAAGTGCTCTGGAGAAACATTAGACCCCAGTAATTCTGACTGTATTCCATCCAAGTGATTGAGAAAAAAACTTTTTTTTTTGTTTTGTG
This sequence comes from Lucifuga dentata, assembly GCA_014773175.1. Lineage (NCBI taxonomy): Eukaryota > Metazoa > Chordata > Actinopteri > Ophidiiformes > Bythitidae > Lucifuga > Lucifuga dentata. The sequence goes on along the minus strand of VXCM01001519.1, from coordinate 86,994 downwards.
AAAGGCATATTATAACAGGCCACTTGCAGCCAGATAATCGCAATTCACAAGAGTCACAGTAAAAGTGGATGAAGTAGAATGAGAAGTCTTGGAATATATACTCTTACAGTGAAGACTCATTACCGTTGGTGACATGATAGTTTTATGGCTGGACTTCAGTCCAGCTAAGGGTGGAATGTTGTCATTAATTTAATCCAAATGCAAAACCTCATAATCCTGTAATCATTTAATAATCTCACAACTACAGAATGCAAATAGTCGTACTAAGGACAGATTTGGTACTCAAAGGTCTGCCAGTGAAACAAATCTATCTCTCAATGTTGAAAAAACAAAAGAGATGATTGTGGACTTCAGTGTAGCCCTGCCAGCCATGCTCCGCTGAACATCCATGGTGCTGCTGTGGAGAGAGTGGGCAGCACCAAGTTCCTTGGACTGCACATCATGGCGGACCTCACCTGGACCACCAATACCAGCTCCATCACCAACAAGGTCCAGAGGCGTCTCCGCTTCCTATGCAGGCTGAAGAAGGCCAGCCTGGCTCCTCACCCCTCCCATCCTGACCACCTTCTACCAAGGAACCATTGAGAGCATCCTCAGCAGCTGCATTACCATCTGATTTAGGAACTGCAAAGCCTTTGTTCGGCACGCACACACACACGCAAACACACACAGTGTTATTGACGAGCTGTGAAGCCACAGTTAAACAGAACTTTAAAAGTTAAATAGACACATGCACATTTATTTTTTTAAGAAAATATTGACCCTTATGTGGAATTTAGACACACATACAGCAATTAAGTATTTTATTCATACCACTACAAACAAATTTGGGTTATAAAATGCAGGTAAACTTAGCAATATATGGCAATATATTGATTTCTCATTAAAATATCAACTTCATTTCACCATAAAAGTTCGTGCAAACACAGGCAAACTCACCTATATAGCCTTTAAAAGAATACTATATAAAATAAATCAGCTTGATTTTATGACTACAAACAGGAACATGTACACAGCTCCCTGGAAAATACACACACACACACACACACACACATACCAATATATACACAGGTACACTGCCTGNTCCCTGGAAAATACACACACACACACACACACACACATACCAATATATACACAGGTACACTGCCTGCAATTCCACACCATTTCCGCGCTGACACTCACAAATTCATATTTATGGACACATAACACACAGAGACCCCTATCATGGGTACGCACCCGTCGAATCATAATTAGGCCGTGTCCTGCTTCTTTGATAGCCATGTACAGTGGCTCTTCTTTAATTCTTTATCAAATGCATTGATCGCTGTGTGCCTCGCATGCCCATTGATCCGCGCAGTCTGTCTGGAGCCAGCCGATAAGCGTGCGCTCTCTCTCTCTCTCTCTCTCTCTCTCTCTCTCTCTCTCTCTCTCTCTCTCTCAATTTGTGCAACAGGGGATTTTTTTTTTTTTTTACAAAAGATATATTTATTTGCTTTTTTGTAAATACAGTATATCAATATATATGTGTGTAATTACAGTACTCAAATGAAACCATGTTTGGGTTTTAGATGGTTAGTTATAAACTACTTATCGAGCTGAATAATGTCTTCATCATCTGTAACATACAGCTAAAGATCTGTGTCTTCAGTTTTTTGCAGAAAAATATAGTAGATCAGTTTAAATCAAAACTGACTGAATTCTATCTGCATTGTGTGAGGATCATCATTCACAATATCAGATGTATATGATTACACAGCTATGTGACTAGTTTGGTGTGTATGTGTGTGTGTGTTGCTTTTTTTTTTGCGTGAGTGTTTGTGTGTCTGGAAAAGATAGAGACCTAAAGCACCTCTTGACTGTGAATTAGCCTGTCATGACAAATGTCTGGAACTGCATGACTGGCTGCCAGGCTGGCTGGCTATCTGGATGGTTGGCATAGCCTTTTAGATAATGATTGTGTGTGTGTGTGTGTGTGTGTGTGTGTGTGTGTGTGTGTGTGTGTGTGTGTGTGAGAGAGACATCAGTCTGTGCCCACGCCAGGTCTCTGTGCATGACCAGTGGTGCGTGCCCTCCCTCCCTCCTTTTTTTCTTTGCCCAAAAAAGAGCAACCAAGGCGACAACCTGCTCCTCTTGCCCAGAAAGAGCCTCCAGAGCAGAAAGGGGCCCTCGCCCCAACACTAAGCCCATAGAGCAACCTTCTGTCTCAACCTTGCACTCAACTGTTTAGCCTTTCTTCCCCTGTAGGTTCCCAGCAGCCAAAGGAAGACACAGTACATGGTTGTTCTTACTGTCGCCATGTAAAAAAAAAAAAAAAAAAAAAANAAAAAAAAAAAAAAAAAAAAGCTTCCCCTCCTGATTATCTGTTTTTGAAGCAGAGCCATCCACTGACCACCAACTGACACTGTTTCTCCTCATTATACCTGTGTTTTTCATGCTGCCTTTGATCATGCAACTCTGTGCTTGGTTTGGTTTGTGTGCTGTGTTCCACTGACCTTTTTTAGTAATGTGTTGACAAATAAACAGCTAAGTTTTCCTGTTTTCTCCTACTACGATATACAGTAGCAGTTTCCTGTTAGGAAGTTCCTGCCTGTCACGTCGTCTATAGTGTATAGCGCCGTCCTCTAGATGGCATTTCTTTACCACTCTGTCAACTCTTTCCCATAGAATGAAAAAACTTCTGGCTCATCAGGATCCATCTGGTCAGGATGTCAGTATTGGTGAGAGTTAGGAAGGTGATGTATGATGTATGGAAATAAAGCCCCCTGTCTCACACCTGCACACGCTAGAGCATGAAATTACCTCATGTCCATTCTGTAAACTTTGTTCTCTCTTTTACTTTATGTATTAATTTTTCTCTTTGTAAGTTATGTTCTGGCTCACATGGTTGGAGTTTTTTTTTTTTTTCCCCCCACATAGCTTGGCAGGTTTTTACCTACATGATTTTTCATTACCTGTGTGAGCCTCTTGTACACTTATAAAATCTCTGCTCATAATAACATCAAGGTGTTTTGATGATGTAACCAAAACCTCTTGCATCACATATGACACATACAAAGTTGTGATCATACATCATATTACACATTGTCCTATGGCCTTCTTCCCATCACAAAAAACCTCCTTTCTTCTCCTCCCCTCCCTTCCCCTCTCCACCTCTCCTCTCCTCTCCTCTCCTCTCCTCTCCTCTCTTCTCCTCCCAAACACATTCTCCTACATTTTCTAATCTGTGAGCTGGGCACTAGTCAGATGCATTTTTCTATAGCACTAATCCTAGCCTCTGGATAGGCAAAGGCAATTTCCCATTTCCTGTCTCCAAAATGGCTGACAACAATAATGTTGCGGGATGTTTTAGAGTGTGATGTGGCCCAAGCTGTACGTATGTGAACGAGCACACACACACACACACACACACACACACACACACACACACATATACACACATATACATACACACACACAGGCACACTTAAACTGGTAGTTGAATCCATGTCTGTAAAGGCCAGATTGGATATCAGAACCAGCCGGAAGGCCATCGGTGACATTACTGTTTATCATATTATATTTATAAAGGCAAGGGGAAAGCTGTCTAGAAAATGTTATGGCAAGAAAGAAGGGCAGAAGGAAGTAAGGATGGATAGAAGGGAAGAAAGAAATGATGGAGAAAGACAACAACAGCAAGAAAGCCAAGTACCATTTTCTTTAAAATAGGAAGTATATTGTTATATACAGCACAGGTATATCTTTACAGCCTAATGCAGTTCCATGCATCAACCCTGTGTAGTGTGTCATAATTTTTGCTTTTTTTTGTTGTTGATATGTTGTCACAGAGATGTTAATTCAAGTCTATGGTAAATTTTTGATGCTGTAGTTAGTTGTTGTATTGATAATTGCGGACGTTGAATTTAAAGGTGATTCTAATAGTTTGTCTCCTGAATTTACATACAAGATGGAGACAGAAGAACACAAACTGGTAACTTGTGTATTTTGCTGCTTGGTAGCGCTGCTAATTCCTGAAACAAGAGTTGGGAAAGAAGTCTTGCTATGCTCAAAATTTGATAGTTTTCTATCCCTAGTTTCTCTTCCCACTCCCCTCCTTACTTTTTATCTTTCTGTCTCTCTCTCTCTCTCTCTCTCTCTCTCTCTCTCTCTCTCTCTCTTCCCCTCTGTCTCCCTCTTTATCAGTTTGTCTCTAAGGTGTGTTTCTCCCTGTGGGCATCCCCCTGGGCTTCTCCCCCCACCCATTCACCTACACAGACTCACAGTGCATTAGGTTGGCTGTCATTTACAATACAGTTCCATTGTCCCAGCCTAACAATGGCTACAAACAAACAATTGACATGGAAATGGAGAGATGTAGCTCATTAGCGGGCGCTGCTTGTTTTGTTAATGGATAAATGGCTGCCTTCAATAGGCCAGCCCTAAAACCCCTGCCTCAATATGGAGAAGCCTGATTAACAGGAAACCACGGGAGGGAGAACTGTGATGTGAAATGCAGCTTCACTCTCCCTGGGGTGGTGTGTGGGTGTGGGTGTGTGTGTGTGGTGTTTAGAGGGGGTGCAGGGTAGAGTTTGTAGAGTGTGTAGGTTGTGTGTGCGTTGATATGTAGGTTTAGTTCTGTAAAAGAATGTATGGAGTTTGTCTTCTTCTGTGTGTTAACTTGAGTTTTTATGTAATGGAGGTTTAAATCATCCAGATGGGATTCGAAACTACATTTTTTTACTTTTGATTTGATTGATTACTAAAATGTGTTATACGTTACCTGCCTCAAGTCCAGTTTTAGAAAAAAAATCCAACTAAAGTCACAAGTTTAATTCTTTAAATCACCTGGTGTGACAGACGTTTGCCCAGTCTGTTTCTTGGAGCGGTTTGGCATTAACTGTATTTGTTTTTCTGTCTTTTATGTTATTGAAATGTTGTCAAGAGAGTGTGATAAATACACATAACTGTTTTTGACATGTGTGTGTTATGTGTCTACATGAATTGAGTGTGTATGTGTGTTTTGGTGGATCAAGGTTTGTCATCAGTTAAGTGTCCATCAGTTGCCATCGTCAGGTTTCCCTCTGTGTGTGTGTGTGTGTGTGTACGTGTGCGCATGTGTGTGTATGTATGTGTTGTGTGTATGTGTGTGTGTGGCTGTGCTATCAGCAGAATCAGATTGGATCGGCCTGAAAATGGCATTTCTGCCATTACTCTGATGGCGACTCCTCAATACTGTATCTGTCTAGTGCCAAAATAGTGTATGTGTGTGAGAGAGTGATTTTGATAACAAAACACTTTACTAGGTGCATTGTAATAATTTTGTTGGTGTATAAAGGAGTGCTTTTAAAATATTGCATACATATCTGTCTGTCCACATTGTGCATCATTTTTCTTATTAATATAATAATATGTCATAATATAATCACTTAGTACTAGTCTGCAATACTGTAAACAAGCATTCCTAATTATGCATTTAAACTCAGGGACTTTATTCTTATTAATATTTTTCTGGATATCATCACTAGGACGTTTGTACTGACTGTTTTCTTGGCATGATTGCTGAACAGCTCTCTTCAGAATAAAGATCTGTCCCTTATTTTACTCAAACTCAGTGATTTTATGTGTATAGAGCTGAATTAAGCTTTTTTTTTTTTTTTNTTTTTTTTTTTTTTTTGCAAAGCACACAGTACTTTCTTCACAAGTACGAAAGATAAAAGTTGCACTGCATCAAACTTTTCACTATTACTGTTTATGAATTATTTTTCCTCAGCTGTTAAGACCATTTGGAAATGTGAATAAGAATGTGTAAGATGAAACAAGTTTAAATTAAAAACTAATTCTACCTTCATATTGTATATTTCACCTGTTATGATTTATGTGTTACGTTTCTGTATTAACTGTAAATATCCATAAGAGCTACCTGTGCCTGTGTAAGAATGAGTATGACATTTTTCTGTTTACAGGAATTTTATCATTTTATGTATGTGTGTGTTTTTAGGAGCAGGATGCCGAGCGGCGGAGACAGCTGAGAGAACGAGCCAGGCAACTGATAGCTGAAGCTCGATCCGGAGTCAAGATGTCTGACATGAGCCTGCTGGACACGTTGAGCACTCAGAGAGCCAAGGGCAACAAGGCTGTCCCTGCTGGAGGTTAGCGCGCGCACATGCACACACATGTTCTGACATAATTTACACTTTCTCCTCATGAACATCCTTTCTGAGTTTGATATAAAGGTTTTATGCTCAACATTCACTCATTAACTATAATACTAAAAAGAAGTCACACTAGCATGCATTTGATAGAAACTCTGTCCTCCATCCGTATGCTATGACTTGTATGTTCCCATTATACTCTCTAAAGGGGTTCTGCCTAATCCTCAGAGACAAACAGAATGTAATTTAACAATGGCCACAGGTCTCTTAAGCACCAACCTCATATTCAAAACAGCAATTTACCCTGGGACTCCTCCTTCGCCTTGTTCATCCAGTAATTGTTAATCAACACAACACTTTGTGCGGCTGAGTTATGTTCAGAATAACCAAACACACTAATAAAGGCTAGCAGGGGCAGCATACACCACCATGTGCATTTCCCACTGCTTTCCATTTCCTTGAAATTGGGGTTATTATGATAATGACCATTATTAGGTCTCTGTAGTCATTTTTGTCAGATTTCCTCCACATTACACCCCTCTTTTGGTTGAACTGTTTAGATAGATTGAGCACATTCCACAAAAATAAAAGGTTGGAGTGTTACAGACAAAGTTTGATGGCTTGAAAGCAGGGACAAAGGAAGGATAACAGGTTGAAGGCAGAAGTGAAACAAAGCTAAAGAGCAAAAAGGCAACATGTTAGGTAAGAAAGATAGAGGAAGGATGGTGCTGATTTATTTGCTCTTTCAGCTTCGGATTGGACTAATTGTTGATCTCATTAAAAATGGAGTTGGTGGAAAATAGGGAACTTGGGGGAGGAGGAGGAGGAGGCAAGAAGTGTATGCTTTGGGCTGTGATACACAAGGTCTGCAGAGCAGAACGGCTAATCCTAGCCCCCCCATCTCTTCCCTTCTTCTCTCTCTGTCTCTCTCTTTCTCTCTTTTTTTCATAATTTTGTGTTTCTCCCCTGCCTCAAGCCTATTTACAGTTCTTGAATGCAACTTGGGCTGCCCTTCTAAGTGTCTGCTCGTGAAGAACTTTTCTAAATTTCATCATCATGGTCTCCCATTAGGCCCCAGCCAGCTACACAGGAATGGTGCTTGCTAGCATGCTTCGTATACAAAAAAGCTTGCAAATTAAGAAAAAGAAAAATCAGAGGAAATGCTCTTACTTGCACTCTCTTTCTCCCTACTGCCATGTTGATTGTTTTGAAGTAATCCATAGTGGATTATCCATGCAGCTGTAGCTGCTCAGGTCTCCATCCGGGATTCCTCTATTGTTTTCCCCTTTTTTCTTCATGTGGAGACATTCTCATTTCTCTTGAGCCCCTCAAGAGAGTTAATAGAATATGTGCGTTCATGTTTTTTAATTTTTTTGTTTGCCCTACCTCTTATTTGGATTGAGAAAGACAGGCAACTGATCTTTGAATGAGGGAAATGAAGTAGAGCACTCAGATTCAGTTGGTGTCAAACTTTTGTGAACACACACCCCATGTTCTTTATGTACATCAACAGAGACACCAATCAAAATCTCTTCTTGTCATTCAAGTTGCATGAATTTGGTTTGGTAGGTAGTTTTTAATTTTTATAGGAGCGGCATTCTTTAATTCAGCAATACTGTACACATAGATGAAGATTTATGAGTCTGCATGAGTGCGCTAAATATTAGGGCAACCATGTATTTCAATGCAATGAACAGAGCAGTGGAATCCGGATGAAAGCTGTGATCAAGAAAAGTTCACTATGGTGTTGCTGGGGAGGGGACGTTTTCGAGATGGATTTTAAAGCATTAACATGAAGAGAAAAGCATATTGTGTGGAGTCATTAACATTTGCTGGTAACATAAACTAACCAAGACCTTTTTTTTGCACTTCCTTGCTCTGTCTTCATCTTGTCCTTTTACTTTGTGATGCACATCCTTCAACTTCATTTATCTTCATCCCTCCCCTTCCTACCCATCCTTACTTCCTCTCCGTCCTCTTTTGCTTCACAACTGTTGTCTTCTCACTCATTCCCTGCTCACCTCCCTAACTCACTCCTTCCCTTCCTTCTTTCCCTCTGACTCAGCATCCACAGATGTTTTGGATGGAATGAGAGGTGATTTTGAGGATGATGTTGATGGTGAAAGGAGTGAGGATGAGGAAGACGGAAGTGCTGATGAAGAGCATGATGATGTCGCTGTTGCTGCCACCACATCTGCATCAGCTCTAGATACTAACCAGCAGCCACTGGAGGTTCCTTTTCCAGCCACTTCCAGCACCCAGGGACACCTGGAGCTTACTAACCCCTGCTCTGATCTAACCTTTCTGGGTAAAAATCACTGGCCGATGTTTTATGGTGCTGCATGGTTCACTGTCTGGCTTGACTTATTCTAACACATCTACCTCTCCAGAATTTCCTTCAAATATTTCCATATTTCTTACATATGCTGTGATTAAGTGCATTTTCATGAACTGCCTGTTTTTCACTTTGCCCTTTGACCTTTGCATTCTGCTGGCTCAGAAAGCTCTGCACTCTTTATTTTCCCTAGGAAGTAGTAATTAACTCTGAAAAACACTCCCCAGACAGAAAATAAATCATATCTTCAGGAAAGCATGCTCATATCTTCAGAAGTAAACTAATTACTTTGTTTTGCTTTTAATATGTTTTATTTACTTGTGGATTTTGCTGGTGAGATATGTTAGAATACAGTGGGCATATAAAAATACATAAAAACAGACTAAAGCTTTGAAGTATAGTATCTCTGCATTGTTTGTTTTTCTTGCTTTAATAGGTTTTTCTTTCTGTCCTTTCTTCCATTAAGATTTATATTGTCTTGAAAGAAATGGATGATTGTTAGTGTGTAAAAGCAAAGTAGCTGAGAACAGGTTGTGTTCTGTAAAGATTTTTCAATGTGAACTTCTCCTGTTTTAATCATTTTCCTGTAGCCCAGGTCATTCGACCCACCACCTCCACTGTATTTGGTGCATGTGTGTTTTGGCCTTTAGCTCTATATGAGTGTGTACCCATGTGTGCTTGTCTGTGACAGAGTATAATAGAGTGTGTATGTGTGTGTGTGTGTGTGTGTGTGTGTATTTTGCACCTGTTTGCATGCATGTGCTTCTGTGTGCGCGTGAGAGAAGTGACACATGAAACGGTTTCCCTCCTGTTCTTTCATCTTCTTCAATGCACTGGCTAGACCTGGCAGGATAGCTGTGCTTATCAATTTCTGCAAAGTAGAAATTTATACAAATATGGGAAGATAGAGAGGGAGGGAGGGAGGGAGGGAGGGAGGGAGGGAGGGAGGGAGGGAGGGAGGGAGGGAGGGAGGGAGGGAGGGAGGGAGGGAGGGAGGGAGGGAGGGAGGGAGGGAGGGAGGGAGGGAGGGAGGGAGGGAGGGAGGGAGGGAGGGAGGGAGGGAGGGAGGGAGGGAGGGAGGGAGGGAGGGAGGGAGGGAGGGAGGGAGGGAGGGAGGGAGGGAGGGAGGGAGGGAGGGAGGGAGGGAGGGAGGGAGGGAGGGAGGGAGGGAGGGAGGGAGGGAGGGAGGGAGGGAGAGAGAGAGAGAGAGAGAGAGACTGAGGGAGCATTGAAGGAAAAGGAAGGTGGAATCAGCTTGATGCTCGTGTTCTACCTTACTTGTAAGTGGCTTTCAATAAAAGAGAGTCTGCCAAATGAATGTGGAAGGATGGAAGGGACAAAATAATTAATGAAGAAGGAAGGAAGCAAGGAAAACAGAAAAAAGTAAGATGGTTAATGTGAAGTTTAGGAGATGTAATGAGAAAAGGAATCAATTTGATTAAAAGATGATAAGAATAAGTATAAAAAGAGTCTGAGATGATTTAATAAAGGTAGGATGCTATGTCTCATCTCAGGAGAGAGTGTTAGAGAGAACAGACACTTAAAAATGGAGACATGCTCACTCTACCTGTCTTTCTGTCTTGCTTTCTCCCTTCATCTCACCCTGTGGTTACCGTGGTGATAGTCCCATCCATGTATTCTCGGTGCCTCTACAGCTCTCTTCAGTACAAACAGGACTTAAGGCAGCCTAGTTTGTCCAGGTCTTTATCTCTCACGCACACATTACATATATATTCTCCTATTTGTGTGTTTGTGTGTACATGTTCCTTATCAATGACTGTGCCCATGTGTGTGTGTGTATGTCGCCCTTATCAGTTACTATGGCCTTGTGGAAAAGTAAGATGAGGCATGAATGCAGACTAAGATGTATTCCCATTCTCATCTTTTTAACTTTATATGAGTGTGTATGTCTGGTGTCAGTAAAAAAAAGTGTGTGTATGTAAAATTTGGTGTTTTTGTTCTATTCTATGTATTGAAAGTTTTACCTGTTTTTTTTTTTAATGTGTGTAAACATGCATCATTTTTACTGTAACACCTCACAATTATCCCCTCTCTCTCTCTCTCTCTCTCTCTCTCCTCACTCTTTTTTTAATTCCGTCTTATTTNTCCCCTCTCTCTCTCTCTCTCTCTCTCTCTCCTCACTCTTTTTTTAATTCCGTCTTATTTCTATGTGGCTTCTCTCTCTCTCTCCAGGTCCAAACAGTAAGCATGTGGACCTGAAGCTGAAAAAGCTGGTGGAGGTTAGGCCAGGAGCAGTCACCTCTCCTTCATCTCCTTCATCCCCTTCCTCCACCTCCTCATCATCCTCACCAACTGCCTCTTCCACCTCTCCGCTCAGCCCCTCAGAAGGACTGGAGGTACCAACACATCCACCTAAAAACACGCAATATTATCTGTCTTCTTTCTATCTCTTTTTCTCTTCACCTCTGTTTCCTTTCATCTCTCTGGTGCTCCACATCATCAAAGGGTCAGTCCAATCAATCGGGTACGATTGACTCTGGTTGTCAAGCTCCTGACATAGTTTATACATCAGTTAGTTGGACCACTTCATGTAAGACCATAGCTTATCTCTCTCATGTCTACATGAAGCTGGATAGAGCCATGACACACACCTTGGCATCTTAATGCTCAACAAAATACATAACAGTCCCTCAGTTGACAATGACCTTTTCCAATCATTGATGTGTGTGTGTGTGTGTGCACGCGTGCATATGTGTTTGTGGGGCTGCATCAGTGCCTGTCTTCTGATGTGAATATTGAGTCACCCATGCAATCGGGCAGTCTTAATATCTGTTTAATTGATTTTGAATGTTGAATGAAATAAGGTGTGTGTGTCTGTGCGTGCGTGTGTGTGAGTGGCTGTTAGTATGAGCGAAACCCTCTGTGCTTATGGCAACACAGGGTGTCTTTGATCATTGATTCACATAAACACCCTCTTGTGTTCAAAGCCTAAAAGGCTTTATGGCCAAAGGAGTCTGTATGTGTCTCCATTTGACCCCTACTTTAATATGTGTCACCACGCAAAGGTAAATCACACACACCATTTATCTGACATTTTCATCCAAAGCACCTTACTCATAGATACTCACGCCTTTCTCCGCCCATTACTCTTAACTAAAGAGTCTCTAAGGTGGCATAAAGTGCAATCTGGCAGTTACATAAGAAGAATTGCCATTTCAGCAGAATTTTGAAATGGCAAAGTTGTATATTTATAAACATGACAAAATCCTGAGATCTTCTTGACTTAGATCTAAAAATGAAGTTACTAGTACCTCTGTTTGTTATTCCTTTTAGAATAATATCAGCTTATTATTTGCCTGGGGTGTTACAGTAGTGTCTGTCTAGTAAGCCTATATGGATTACAGAGTAGCTAAGGATCACATTTTGTTGCCAATTTAAGGTGCAACAAGTAAGAATTTTACTGCAAAGTGCACTAAATTGCAACAGTACATCTGCAGGGTTTGATTGGGTTGTTGATCAGCATCAACAGCTCACTGATAACTTTGCTAAATGCTGAAATTTCTGAGTTAAATTCAAATTAGAAGAAACTTTGTTGATCTGATCTGTTTGCATTCTATAGTGTTGTTATATTTTATAGTGTTGTTATATTTTTAGCCATTTTTTCCACTAAGCAAGTTCTGTAATGCAACTCAATAGTGCTTATTCTCTTCTTTAAAAGAAGGATGAACTGCCTTGTCCTACAAGGACTGTGGAGCAACCTGCAGTACCATCTGAAACACACACCCATGCAGTCACACTCATCAGTGATTGTGTATATGTTCAGACTCAGTGGCACACAATAAGGGCATACAATGCTCAGCAGATTGCAATATTAGTCACACAGCCCCACGCTCTCACACACACCAAAACCACTGAATCGCCACTGCCACAGCTTGCCACAGCGATGTTAGCAGTGATAAGAGATAAAGAGGGCGAGTGAAAGAAATAGAGCAAGAAAGGGGAGGAGGGGACACCCCAATATCTGCTTGTCCCAGAGTGCAAATGGGAGACAGAGGGGTAGCCAAGTAGGCAAGTGTGAGTGAGTGAGTGAGTGAGTGAGTGAGTGAGTGAGTGAGTGAGAGAGAGAGAGAGAGAGAGAGAGAGAGAGAGAGCGCCACAGATTGTGTAATTTGTTTTTAAGACGGTGATGGGCCACTGGATGTGTCTTTGGTCATAATTATCATTGTCTCGTTGCTTTATGTGCTTTTGTGTGTGGCATGACAGTTTTCATAATAAGTCTGACAGTAGTTTGTCACCATTTTACCTTTGAAGTAGTTGCATTTTATTCTCTGGTTTAAGTCCAGTGAACAAGTCAGATTTAGGACATTTCAACAATAAGTCATAATTGGGTACACAAGCTCAGTGTTCTGATCGGTCTCCACTCAGGGATTTGCTCAGTTCCTTGTAGATATTGCAAGGGCAGGCATTTTTTTCTCCAGTCACTTAAAAAAAAAAAAAATTACAATCCTTCCCGTGAATTTATGACAAGGGAAGAAGCATTAATCCAGTAAATCTTTTCACATCCAATTATCAGTAATTGTTTCCTGCAAACAAACATATGAAATATTCATAAGATCTACCATGTAATAGACATCTATCCACAGTTAACTATAATACATGAGTACTTTTTTAGTGTGTCTGGCTGAAGTAGGAATCCAACTCTTGAGCCGGACACTGATGTTCTGTCACTGTGAGCTAAACAAGCTATATTCCTGATGGTTTTTCAGTTTTAAAAGAAATCATGTGTTACTAGAAACGACAAAATCTTAAGTAGGTAAAAATGTTATGTGACAATAGACCTGTCATATCAAAGTAAATTACAAAGTAAAGCTACATCAGAGAGAGAGGATCAGGTCCCTCTTAATTTAGAGGCACAAAAATCAGCCTAGTTGCCAGAACTAGTGTATAAGTTGACTGCTGCGAATACACTTATACATCAGAACTTTAAAGTTAAATACAAAACGTCGGGACTCGACACCAGAGGCTGAACCTGTTGCCAGATTTTGTTTTTCAGCATCCCTGCCTAAGCAGCCACAGAGACAGAAAGGTAATTCTCAGTATGTGAAAATGACATGGTTCCTGACATTTTGTTACTTGGAACCATTAAAGTCTGAAGTTGTAGTTAAAGAAGCCCAGGTCTGCTTACTGTATCTCAAACAATAAATGGAGATATTTGATATTGACTTTTAGCAAGAAAGAAAAAATCATCAGAGGCTACCTTAGAGTGGACTGAGAGAAGAACATTAACTGTCCAAGTTTTCCCTTTTCTCTGTTGTTATTCCCAATGCTTCTATTTCCACTCACACATACACACACAAAGGTGCCTTCACACAGCACACACACTTACTTTGACCTAATGTCTTAAAATGCTTGAGTGGCCATTGTATACGTATATATATATGTATATATACTGTATATATATACTGTATATAGCTTATATAACTCTTAATGAATAAATTTGAATCAGTTTGACATAACCAAGCATTTTAATTGGCTGGTAGAAGTTGTCAAATAGAGTCTGAACAAAATAATTACTGACGTTGTTTCTGAAAGTCAATAATCTGAAGCTAAACTAACAACTCCGCTTTAACAGAATGTTCCCCATCCATGCTGTCTCTATTAATGGTTTCCTGTTTGAATATCTCCTTCCTTCTCAAGCAGTGGAACATGTTTGCCCTAATTGTCGCCTTTATTACTGTTTCGCCATCTTATTAATGTTGCCGAAACGTCTGTCTTACCCCAACTCGGTTTCTTTTCCGCTCGACTTAGCATATTTGGAGGCCTAGTAATAAAGCATTTCTGCATGCTGTTTTTGATAGCGGGAGAAGCAAGCGTGTAGCTTTTTAACACGTGTTCACTTTGAAAACAATAGCACTTTTTTGCATTTTGCATAATCTGAATATATTTTCTGGCTCAGGGTTTTGTTGAAACTCAAGCTAATTGCCTCCCTTTTTGCCTCTTTCATGAGTGAGGGAGAGAAGGAGAGCAAGTGTGTATGTTTGAAGAAGTGTTCGCACAAATACATATGCCACACTGAAGTTAACACATCAACTCCTACCAAATTTGTGTCCTAGCCTGTCAGTATGTGTTTGAGCATGAATGTGTGTGTCTTTCTTGGTCACAATAATCACACTACAGCTATGAAATCCTGAATCTGCTGCATAATAAATGCCTGACAGCAGATCTAAATGGCTGACAGACGGTGTGTGGAAAGGAGCAGCAGACTAATTGCTGACATTCAGCAATTTAAAGCTAAACCAACAACTCAAATTTGTGACTTTAACTTTTTGCAGCTGCATTGTTCTTTAGACTTGAATGTTTTGGACACTTTTTGAAGTTTCATATGATCAGTTGATGTTTTGTCCTTCATCTGCACATCGTCATATGACTTGTTTTGACAGTGTGCTGTGATTAATTTTGACTGAACACATTTTAGATGTTTAGTTAAAGAACGATACCACCCATTTTGCATGTTTGAGCCTAATATATTCAATTTTCATACACATAAGGCTTCTGACAATCATTTCCCAAAGGATAAACCCATATTTCAGCTTTCCTGATATTTTGCAAAATCTCTTAATCTTTCAAAATCAAATATTCAAGCGATACACCCACTTTAAAAATTGATGTTTCGCCTGCTAATAGTTACGCAGCCTCGTAAAGGTACAGTCAAACAGGTCTCCTTTTGGGACTATATTCCCTGGTGGAGACATACATTTACTCCACACTTTTTATTGCGCTTAAACGCTAAAATTACGAAATTTTGAAAAAAACCTGAATATACATGTTGTTGACAATGATGGATTTCCTGTCCCAAGAACATTTCAAGTAACAACAAGTTGATTTTAATAATGTACCAGAATGAACTGAAACCATTGGCAGCCTAGAAGGTAGGAAAAAATTTTTTAACTCACCGTTCCAGTAGTATGCTTTGGGAAATGATTGTCAGTAACCTTATGTGTATGAAAACTGAATATATTAGGCTCAAATATGCAAAATGGATGGTATGGTCTTTTAACTTACTTATTGATTACAAAATATAACTACAGTAATATAATTTGCTTCAGTTCCGAAATCAATATAGTTACAAGCAACAAAGCAATACTGAATGGTATGTCAGAATAACACATAGTATCTGATGTGAATGCACTATGGTATATCGCATCAAAAGGGTATTTATCCATGCTTGCTCAGTGTGCTTTTTCTGTGTTCAACAGAATAATGCTGAGGAGCTGCGAGCAGAGCGGCTGCGCAGAGCGACGGAGAGGTTACGCAGTCCGGTTGTCTTCAACAAGGACTCTGCAGTCAGGAAAACACAGCTGAAGTCATTCAGCCAGTATGTGGAGAGCAGACCAGGTGGGAAACAATACACTACACACACCATGTATTTACCCAAGGAGGATTTACATGTATGCACACGGCAACAGTAGATTCATACACCCATTCACATTGTAACTGTAACTGTAACCGCTGCGTAACTCTACAGAAGTAGTTTAGCATTAAAAACTTTAGAATTCCTTGATAATTTGAACATACAGTACAATATATAGGGTTACTGGAGTGTCAGGAAGGTCTTATTTCGATGTTCTGCTGCCTCACTGACTCCACCACCCTTCTGCTGTCGAAACACGTAAAAACAAGCATAACCATTTGATACAACAAGCAACTCTCACAATTAAGTATGAATTCGTTGTTTTCTCTGTCCTTCTTCATCTGTCCATTCTTCACTCCAGAGGTAAAGAGACAGAGGTCTGTTCCTGAGGAGCTGAAGAAGGCAGGAGACGAGAAAGAATCGCCAACCGATACAGATTTTCACAGACCATTTGAAGAAGAGGTTTGTTGTAATATTTATTTGGCTAAAACAGTCTTATGGGTGCCAACATTGTTATTGCATGCACTGATCTTTGTGCCACTTTCAGTAATCAACAACAAAAGCAGAAAAATATATTTTTTTAAATCTATTATCATGAAAACAGAAAAGCTTGATACGAGTTACTGCAGTATGCCACTGCAAAACTCTTAATTTTGCTTCTGCTCAACCAGTAGTAGGCTGCTACTAATCAACTGTTGGCTTCACACAGCATACTTTGGGATGGTAGATCAAGTCTGACAGGGTGAGACGGTGAGTTTAGGATCTGAAGAGGAGTGGGAGCTCATTTTACCATTATTCCTCCCACTTGGCCTTTTTTATTATTTGTTAGCTGTCTTTCTCTCGCTCTGCCCTGTCTTAGATAAATATATCAGGGAGCTCTGCTAACTTCTTGCTTTATTTTCCCTTTCTTCTCTATTCTCACACAGTATCTCTCTCTCTCTCTCTCTCTCTCTCTCTCTCTCTCTCTCACATGCACACACACACCTTCCCTTTGCCTTCACTGTCCTCTCTTCACTACAGAGAGATCTAAGTATTGATCTAACAGATTTCCATTTTAATTATAACAATGTTAGATATCAGCAGCTCTGCCATTTACAGGGATATGTGTGTCTCTGTAAAGAGGTGTCTGCCTGCGTGTCCTCCAAGTGTATACACACACTCTTCCCAGTCTGTTTGAACTTGTGCTTACAAAGAGTGTGTCTGTAAGAATGCTATTATTTCACTGAGTGTGTATTTGTGCCACTGGAGACTATGGGGTGAATCTCTCTTCACAACAGCCCTCTCCTACCCTCAACCCTGCACGCTGTGTATAAGCACACACACACACACACACACACACACCCTCCTCCTAGTGCCTGGGCCCCAGGGTTAATGGGTGTTCAACCTTTCCATTATCCCGATCAGCCAAGAATTACCTGCTGAATGATGTTTGCATTAATATAATATATATGGTAATTTCCCTCCTCTTAATTACGGCTGGGCCGAGTGCAGCAAGGGGAGTGGGCTGATCATGTGNGTAATTTCCCTCCTCTTAATTACGGCTGGGCCGAGTGCAGCAAGGGGAGTGGGCTGATCATGTGTAAAATTGATTTGCCAAGGAAAAATATGGTGATAGAGTGAGAGCGCGCAAGGAGAAGGAGGAGGAGGGAGGGGCAGATGAGGCGGGTGGGAATCAGCACACACATACACACACACACACAAACACACATGCATATTGGAAAGAGTACAGGAAAAACTGCTGGCCTGGGTGGAATGAAAAAACTTTTTTCTCTCTCCTGCTCACTAGTTCTTCTTCCCATTAAGAAAAATGAAGTGCATCAGCAATAAAATGAAGATATTTTTTCGGATGCATCCTCAGTAGTGAATTTGAATAAACATTTTCCCCACTCAGAGGAGCTCCTCTGGAGAATAGCAAGCAGCCAGGAGACAGAGGTGAAGAGGGGTCAGAAATGGAGTGTGTATTAAATGCATATGGTTCTAGAATGATTGGTTTGTTTGTATGAAATGTGCATGGTTATGGAGTGATTGGAGTTTGGGTGTGTGGGAAGTTGGAAGAAAGACTTATCTAAAATGACAGGGTGTGTATGGGTGGGAGTAAGGAAAGCTAAGGGGCAGGTTGAATTTAAGGGACTACGGAGACATTCAACCTGCAGGTGGTCTAAGGCTGCACTGAAAAAAAAAGCCCTCCTTAACAAATATGAATTTGAACCTGAATCTGTATGTGAAATCATTTTCTCAAAATCAGCAAAAATAAGCTTCTGGTGGAAGTTAATTTTTTATTTTTTTTACTTGATTCTGATGCAAGGGATGTGCCACAAAGTGACTGTATCTTATCATCTTATCTTTAAAAGAGGTAAAAAAAAAAAAATCTTATCTTTAAAAGAGGTAAAAACTGCAGAAGTTTAAATGACATGTTAAATGATTTAGATTGTACAGTTTTGCAGGTTAGTAAAGCATCTCTTAACTTATGTGATGCAGACAAAGTAAGATGTAATTATTTTTAAGTGTATTTTTTGATATTGTACTGTTTTATTGAAAGTGCACAGGGCAATAGTAAAAAAATAACCTGTATGCTATATCCCACAAGCACAGAGAATGAGTGAATCATACCAGTAATACCTGAGTAAAAAACGCCCATAATAAAAAATATATTAATGATATTGTGGCTTAATTACAGCTGTTACCAGGGCTAATATACTGACTGAAAGCTTTTTCTTAAAGTTACATATATACACGAGAATAACAAAACAGTGGAAAGAAGGAAAGTTCACCAACTACTCCCTTGGTTTCCAAGAGAGTTTGAGTAAAACCCAGGAAGTCCCTGCTAGCTTTAATTTATTGTCAAAATGGGTGGAGCCGGTCTATGTTCAGTCAGATGGAAATATATGTTTTATAATAGTCCAATGAACACGTCATACACCCACCTAAATACACCATCAGCCATTACGACTATAAAAAATGTTAAAGTGTCAGTTAAACATGAAAGGGCAAAGGTCAGTGAATGATGGTTATTTATAGAACAGAGCCAAGTATGATTGTGTATGATGTGCTATATTAATATTCAGAGATATGAAGTCAGACATAAAGTTTAACCAGATAATACACTCCAGATCAAAGTGCTAACGGTATTTAACAAGTCTAAATTAAACTCTTTTACTGCAAATGTATTGATTTTACGAAGATTTTTGGGCACTCTACACGTCTTTGCATTCTCTCTGTACTTTATTTCTTCTCTTCCAATGTGTCGTTTTCTTTCCCGTCGTTTACATCACCTATTGTTTCATTAACATCTCTGTATTTCTCTATTCCCCCTCATTCTCTCTCTCATCCCTCTATCCTTTCTCTAATACGATCCTACACTACTTACATCCTCTTCCTTTTCTTTCATAATCTCTCTCTCTCTCTCTCTCTCTCTCTCTCTCTCTCTCTTTCTCTCTTTCTCTCTCTGGTTGGCAGAAAGCATTCAAAGACACCAGTCAGTATGTGGTTGGGGAGCTGTCTGCGCTGGAGAGTGAGCAGAGGCACATAGACGCCCGAGCAGCTCGCGTGGAGAAGAGGCTGCGCTATCTCATGGACACAGGTACCCCAAGCCCAATTACACTGGAAAAACTGTTTTGGCAAATTGAGCGTACGCACACATGCGCACACACACACACACACACACATACACACACACACACACACACACACACACACATAAACTCAGGCAGTTTGTGTGGATATTTGTGTGTATATGTGTGAGAAAGAGCATCTTTGAAGTCCCCTCCCTCCCTCTCAGTTGAATGTTGCGCGACGGAGTGCTGGGTGGATATAAAAGGAGGGGATGGAGGGGTGAGGGAGGAGGAGGAGGAGCTGGGAGGGGTGG